>JAADYJ010000055.1:0-47793 GCA_023338205.1 Halophytophthora polymorphica | reverse complement strand
GCCGCGTCCTCGCCGGCCTACGCGCCCGAGATGGAGGCCGCCGAGTCGGACGACGTGGTGCTGGCCCACCGCGTGTCGCTCGACCAGGAGCAGCGCGTGAGTCTGCACGCCATCCTGTAGCCAGGGTGGACGCTGGAGGACCCAGGGGGACGCTGGAGGACGCTGGAGGACCCAGGGGGACGCTGGAGGACGCTGGGGGCCGAGCGCCAGCTAAGTTATTCGGTGGCCTTCGCGGCAGCGCGAGCCGCGGGGGCGCGCGAGGAGGACCAACCAGCCGCGAGGCGGTATCACGAGCGTAACGTTAGGACAAGATGATCTATTGGCCATGTCGCTGCTGCTGCGCTCTCTGCTGCTGCTGCCCTGGTGGTGGTGCTGCTGCTGCGCTCTCTGCTGCTCGCTCTGCTGCTGCTGCCCTGCTGCTGCTGCTCTGGCCGGAGCCTTAGACGACGCTGGCGGACGCCGACCCGTCGCCCGCAGCGTCGCCGTGGCTGCTGGTCGCACGCGCGGCGGCGGCGCAGCCTGAGAGCAGCCGTGCCAGCAGCGCGTGGCGGCGGCCGTGCATGCGGTGCATGCGGTGCGGCACGGGCGCGTCGCGCTCCTCGCCCTTGGCGCGCTGGCCGGCGGCGTGCGGCTGCAGCACGCGCTGCAGCGCCGCAGACATGTCCGTGCGGGTCTCGGCGCCGTGCGAGGCGAGCAGCACGAGCCCCGAGCCCAGCAGCGTGGCCGCGCCGCCCAGCGCCACGTCCGCGCGCTGCAGGCGCGCTCGCGGCTGGGCCAGCAGCGCCGCGAGCGCCGGCGCCACGGCGGACGGCAGCGAGGCCGCCAGCGGCTCGAGAGGCGCCAGCGACGCCAGCAGCGCCAGCGTCTCGCCCGCCAGCGCCAGCGACGGCGACAGCGACGGCGACGGCGACGGCGACGGCGACGGCGTCTCGGGCGCGGCGCTGGCCGACGGGAGCGGCTGCGGAGCGCCCGCCTGGCGCAGCGCCAGCGCCAGCAGCAGCAGCAGCACGAGCGCCGCGGCCGTCGCCAGCAGCGCCAGCGCCGCCGCGAGCACGTGCGGCCCGCGCACGCGCAGGCGTCTGGCCGCGCAGAGGAAAGCGGCGCCCGCGGCGGCGCCCACGAGCGCCAGCAGCTCGCGAGATGCGTGCGAGGCCTCGGACGCGGCGTCTCGCGCGCACAGCAGCGTCGCGGCGGCGCCCAGCGCGGCCAGCGCGGCGCCCAGCTGCGCCGCACGCGGCGCGCGCGGCCGCAGCAGCGCCAGTTGGACCAGCGGTGCCGACACGCAGAGCAGCGGCGCGTCCGGAGACGCGGCAGCCAGCAGCGCGCCCTGCCACGCGGCCAAGCTCAGCGCGCAGAGCAGGAAGAGCGCGCGCGTGCGCAGGCCGGAGAGCGCCGAGAGCGACGGGAGGCAGCGACACAAGGCCGCCGCGGGCAGCGCGAGCGCCGCGGCGGCGCCCAGCAGTCGCCAGAGCAGCAGCAGCAGCACGGGCGACTGGCGCGGCGGCGGCTCGTGCTGCTGCTGCTGCTGCCAGCGCTGCGTCGTGGCCGCGCCGAGCGCCGCCAGCAGCAGCAGGTAGCCCGCTAGCGGCGCGCGTGGCGCCGTCTCGAGCACAGCACGCAGCTCCTCGTCCTTGCGGCCCCCTGCGGCCGTGTAGACGGTCAGCCGGACGGCTGCGGCCGCGCCCGGGAGATGCAGGAGCCTCGCCGCAGGCCTGCGCCGCAGTCGGGCGCTCGGGAAGGCCAGCAGCACGTCCCGCTCGCGCACGGAGCCGCCGCCAGGAGGCCGCAACGCGCTCTGGAGCAGGAAGACGTGACGCCCGCCCGCCCGCAGGAGCTCGAGCGCCTCGCGGGGACTCACGCGGCCGCTACCGGCGTCTGCGCGCGCGGCTCGTGGCAGCAGCGGCTCGAGCTCCTTGCGCGCGTGCTCGTCCCTCGGCGCGGCGCCGCAGCGCAGGCGGAAGGCGCTCACGGCCCCGCCGCCGCTGCTGCTCTGGCCGCTGCTGCTCTGGCCGCTGCTGCTCTGGCTGCAGGGCGTCCAGGCGCAGTAGTCGCTGGCCACGAGCTGCTGCAGGCGGAAGGCGGCCGTGCGGCTGCCCTGGGCCAGCGCCTGCTCGAGCGACTGGCAGCGGCCGCGGGCGCCGCAGAGCCGCTGCAGCTCGGGCACGCAGGCGTCCGCGCAGGCGCAGAGCCCCGCGAAGGTCGTGGCGGGCAGCGCTGGCTCCTCGGCCGCGTCCGAGAGCTGCACGAGCGCGCGCACGAGCTTGCGGCTGCTGGCGTCGCCGCTCGTGAGCATCATGCGCACGGTGGCAGCGTCGAAGGGCCGCTCGCGCGCCAGCAGGAACAAGACGCCGGCGCTGCGCGGCGCCACGGCCGCTCGTCGCTGTCGTAGCAGCCTGCAGCTCTGCAGCAGCGCGACGCGCTCGTCCGGCGCCGCCAGCACGTCCACACGCACGCGTCGGGCCGTGCACACGCGGCGCGCCACGCGCGCGAGCTCCGCGCGTCGGGCGGCGGCCGCACGGCTCGGCAGCGCCAGCACCACGTGCTGGATGGCGCCTGGCCGCGTGAGCTCGCGCAGCGCGCGCTGTAGCACGGCCGCGTCGCTGTGCGCGGCCGTCACGAGCACGCAGGCCTGTCGACAGCGCGGCGGCTGCGCGACGCGCGCGGGGCTCGCGACGCCCAAGAGCTGCGGCAGCGGCACGGCGTCCGTGTGCTGCGCCACGCCGGCCAGCAGCTCGTGCTCCGAGAGCCCGAGGCGTTCGCCCACGGCGTCCAAGTCGAGCGCGTACAGGCGCTCGAGGCCCCAGGCCGCGCCGGCCACTGGCGCCTCGGCGATCTGCAGCGCGACGTCCGCGGCGAGAGCCATACGAGGCGCAGCGGCGAGAGGACGAGGGAGAGAAGCGTGTAGTGGCGTGAGCGTGAGCGTGAGCGCATGCGGCGCATGACAGGACTGCACGACGGCCGCCTGCGAGTCGAAACGACCCGCGGAGGGACGCCAGAGCGGCGAGGATCGCAAGGATGGAACCCCCCAAGAGGGCGTGCAGTGGAGATGCTTGGATGGATCGTGGCGGGCGAGGAAGAGGAAGCAGGCGCTACGTTGCGAGGAGACTGCGGCGCATGAGCAGCGCGTGGCGGCCAGGACGGTAAAAGTCTCGCCGCGTGCGCGTGCGCTGGAAGCCGGCGGCCTCGTAGAGCGCGATGGCGCCCGAGCGCGCCACGTCCACGGCGAGGAGCGCGACGCGGGCGTGACGACGCCGCATGCTGGCGAGCGCGAACTGCAGCAGCTGGCGCGCGACGCCCTGGCGCCTCGAGCGCTCAGCCACCGCCAGCTTGTCGACGTGGCCCTCGGCCTGCCGCGCAGAGCCACACAGAGGTCGTGAGCGCCGTCAGGTCCGCCTGGTCGACACGCCACCTCCCTCCTACTCCACAGGTACGTACACCGCTGCGGCGGAAGAGCAGGTAGCCGCAGACGCGGGCGTCCTGGGCGGCTACAGCCAGCACCAGCGTGCTGTGGCTACGCGGGAGGCCCGCGCAGCGCCACAAGACAAGGAGCGACGTCAGCGCGGAGACACAGGCAGTCCGCACGTGCCGCTTCCGCGCTAGTTGGCTGCGCTCACGGCTTGGCGGCCTCGAGAAGCAAGTCGTCGCCGAGACTCTCGTGCTTGGGGAAGATCCTGCGCAAGTCGGGGCGCGATGGAGACAAGACGTGTGAGCGCACAGCGGGCCAGGGACACCCGGAGCGTGTGCCACGCGCGGCTGCACCGCGCCAGCCCGCGGTAGTTGGCGCTCGCACCTGTGCTCGAGCCGCACGGCCTGGCTGAGCAGCGCGCCGCCCGTCGCCTTGGTCACCTCCAGCAGCTCCATCCGCTCCATCCGCTCCATCCGCTCCATCCGCTCTTCTCCGTGCCACTCAACGCCCGGAACACTAGACAACACTAGACGGGAGGGGACTATATTTGCGTTCCGATCTGCATCACTACTTATCACTATTATTATCGCTCCGACTCGGGCGAAGACACATCCATGACCCCGGAAGAAGCTCAAGCCGGAGCGGCGGTGGCGGTGGCGGTGGCGGCGGCGGCGCGGCACAGCGCCGGGTGCTGCCAAATGTCGGCCATGCTGATGCGCGCGAGCGGGTCCACGCGCAGCATGCGCGCCAGCAGGTCCTGCATGGGCGGCGACACGACGGCGGCCAGGCCCCAGGCCTTGAAGACGGCCTTGATGCCGCGCTTGGCCACGTAGCGGAAGCCCTGGTCGCTCGGCTCGGCCAGCTCGAAGGGCGGGGAGGACGTGAGCAGGATGAAGAAGGCGATGCCGACGGCCCAGATGTCGGCGCGCCGCGGGTCGTAGCGCTCCCGCGCCACCACCTCGGGCGCCATGTAGTAGTGTTTGCCGCAGGGCTCGCCGCAGCAAAAGGCGTCCGAGCCGTCGGGCGCCAAGTGCTGCACGCAGAGCCCAAAGTCGGCGATCACGGCGCGGCCGTCGCGTAGTAGGATGTTCTCGAGACTCAGGTCGCGGTGCGCGATGCCGTGCGCGTGCAGGAAGCGCAGGCCCGAGAGCACGTCCTGCAGGTAGAGCCGCGCCACCCGCTCCTCCAGCCGCTTGGAGCCGTCCACGCCCACATTCAGCGCACTGAGCTGCTGCTCGTCTCCGTCTGCGGCTGCGTCGTCGTTCTCGTGCTGCTCGTCGCTCTTGGCGCTGGCGGCTCCTTCGCCCGTGGGCGGCTGCACGCACGCGTCCAGCAGGTCTCCGCCGCTGCAGTAGTCGAGCACCACGTGCAGGAAGGCGCCGTCGGGCGTCACAAAGTACTCCCGCAGCGCGATCACGTTCTCGTGGCCGCCCAGCGCGCGTATCCGCCCGAGCACCTCCACCTCGCGCACGACGTTCTCCTGCACTTGCTCGCGCGCGCGCGACTGCTGCTGGAGCGCCAGCGCCAGGTCCACCGTCTTGACCACCACGCGCTCCTGCGTCTCGCGGTCGCGGCACAGCAGCACCTCCCCGAAGATGGAGGCGCGCAGCAGCCGCAGCGTCTCGTAGCGCGCTGCGCGCATGCTAGGGACTAGCGGCATCTGGCGTGCGGCTGGATGGCGCAGTGTGGCGCAGTGTGGGCCTTGCGCTCGGCTCGGCGCGTGCGGAAGTGAGACCTCGGGACTCCAAGGACTCGGATGGGCGGAGCGGAGGGATGAGGCGAGAAGCGCTCGCTCCGCTTGAAGTCGGAGGTCCTACAGACGCCAGGACGCCAGGCGCGGCCTCTCCAGGCGTCTCAGCGACCCGAGGCCCGAGCTGAAGGCTGGCGAAGGGAGAAGGTCGCTCGGCTCCTGGGTCGGCTCCTGGGCGCAAGGCTCAAGTGGCGAGTTGAGAAATGCCACCGGGGCGCTCGCCCGCCTCCTCGCGTGGTGGCGGCGGCTATGGGCGTCCCGGCTCCATGCTCGTGGCGTCGGCTTTCTTCGGCCGGCGGCTCCAGAAGGATTGCACGGTGGGATCCGTCACCTGCCTGCAAGGACACGACGTTCAAGGCGCCAGGCCGGGCCTTCCGCGGCGCTACATGCAGTAGCTTTGCTCGTGCCGGAGCTCTTCCGTCCGTTGGGTACGTGTCGCTGCAAGGCGCCGTTTCGGATCCCCCGCCGGAGAAGCCGGAGGTGGATCGCTTCGAGCCAAGATGCGAGCTCCGAGCCTGAGTTGGCCTTCCTCCCGCCGCCAGAAAGCCAAGATCGCGGTGGGGCCCAGGCCGTGGGGCCCAGGCCGTGGGGCAGGCAGCTCCTCCTCCTACAGGCGTCAAGCCGACGCACGTGCCCGCGGATGAGGAGGCCGCAGCAGGAAGCGGCAGGGAACCGTACGCGCAGACGCCGTTGTTTGTCGTGCTGAGGCCCACGACCCGCTGCAAGCTGCAAGCTGCAAGCTGCAGCCGCCTCGCGCTGGTTTATTCTTCCAACGACGCCGCGAGTCGCTGCGAGGCAGGCAGCGGTTGCGCACGGAGCGCATGCGTCTGGATGCGCCGGCTTGAGCCGCTGGCGCAGGGCCGCTGGCGCAGGGCCGTCTCGCCGCCTTCTCCTTCGGTCGCGATGCTCGCTTCGCCTGCGCCTCCCTCCCAGCTCTTCCTTTCGAAGGCGAAGCTCTGCGCAGGACGGTAAGACAACCGAGAAGCAGACGCGCAAGTGTGCAAAGGTGCGAGCCGCACAGACAGACGACCGCGCACGTACTCGGGCGGCCTCTTGTTCGGGTTCCCGCCATTTATCCTTCCAGACGACGGCGGTGGTAGACCTCGAGCACGCTGGCCTCGAGTCTAATCCTCGGGCGAAATCTCGAGCACCGTCGGGTTGGGCACGATGTAGGCGTCCTTGTCGCCGGCCACGACGCGGCCCACGACCCAGGCGGGCTGGCCGTCCAGCTCGCGGAGCTCGCGGATGAAGGCGTCAGCCTTGTCGGCCGGCAGAC
Organism: Halophytophthora polymorphica; assembly: GCA_023338205.1. Taxonomy (NCBI): domain Eukaryota; phylum Oomycota; class Peronosporomycetes; order Peronosporales; family Peronosporaceae; genus Halophytophthora; species Halophytophthora polymorphica. Next base: position 41,361 of record JAADYJ010000055.1, on the reverse strand, counting down.
AGAGCAGCAGGCCGCCCGATGTCTCGGCCGCGAAGCCCTCCAGCAGCTTGAAGGGGTTGCCACGCGCCGCGTTCACCGCCACCATGTGCCTGATAATGGGGAGCGTATGGAGCTCGAAGGCCACGTCGGCCAGCTGCGACTTGGCTTGGTTGCGTGCGTGGGCGAGCACGCCGAAGCCCGTCACGTCCGTGGCCGAGTGTGCGCCGTGCTGGAAGGAAGCAGCCAGACAAGCAACGACCGAGAAAGCCAGAGGTGAGAAGGAGACGGGAAGAGGGGACGTTGGCGGTGTGTGTGTGGGGGGGGGGGCGCCGTACCTTGTGCATCATGCGCGCGGCGTTGAGGTTGAGGCGGCTCATGGACTCGGAGGCCATGGCGAAGGCCACGTCGGCGTCCCCGGGCGTCACGAGGTTCTGCACGCTCTCCCAGCGATCGTTCTGCTTGCTCTTCCACTGGAAGAGGTTCACGGCCACCTGCGTGCCCAGCGGCTTGGTGAGCACGATCACGTCGCCCGCCACGGCGTTCTCTGGCCGGATGATCTCGCTCTCTGCGCGCAGCAAGCAACAAGCAGTACACGAGTAGCGCAGCGTCAGTACATGGCGTGCACCAGCAAAGAGCGCCACACAGAGACGCACACACGCACCGCTGCGCACGCTCATGGCGACGCCGCCCACGAGGGGCCAGGGGTTCATGACGGTCTGGCCGCCCGTGACGTTGGTCTCGGCGCGTCGGGCCAAGTCGTTGAAGCCGCGGATCATCTGTGTGGTGACCACGTCGCGCTGCTTCTCCGTCATGTCGCGACAGACGCCCAGGATCATGAGCATGGTGTCCACTTCCGTGACGCCCATGGCGTAGGCGTCCGAGAGCACGTTGGCGCAGGCGATCTGGCCCTGCACATACGGGTCCTCCACGGACGGGAAGAAGAAGTCCGTGGTGGACACCAGGTACAGGTCCTTGCCGTGCGCCACCTTGACCACGCTCGAGTCCATGCCGGGCGTCTCGTTGGGCTTGAGGTCGTTCGAGAGGTCATCCAGGTAGCCCAGCAGCTTGGCCTGCGGCAGCTTGCAGCCGCAGCCCTTGAGCGCGCTGAAGTTGGTGAGCACAAAGTCCGCCTCGAGCCCCAGGGACTCGGGCTTGAACGGCCCGGCGGCAAGCGGTCGGGACTCCTGCGTCGGGCTCGCGAACTCGCGCTGGATCACCTGCTTGGTCTGCTGCGTGGCTGCCTCCATCTTTGTCTGCTTTGGCTTTGCTTTGCTTCTGCTCGGGTATCCGTCGATCCTGATGGGTGAAGTGCGGAAGGGCCTATTTAAGCCCGGTATGACGGCCTACTTTAGCGTGGCGTGGAGGTCAAGAAAGGTTAAGTTAGGACGGACAGCCTGTTGACGGAACGTCGCGTCATGCGCCAGGCAAAATGAAGGCAAAGGTGCCGTCGCTGAGGAGGAAGAGCGGACGGAGGAGGCATTGGCGCCGTCGCCGCTGCCCACGCAGAAGAGAGCTGTGTGGGGTGAGCACTGCTACCTGCCAGAGCGCTAATAAGCCAAGGAACGCGCAACAGCACAGTGGAAAAGGGTCAATTCATGTAGCTGGTTTATTGGTGTCGTTATGATCTTCTGTGTGTAGCTCTCGGTGGCTGTGCTCGCTCCTGTTGCCGAGCGCACTGCGTCTCCGCGCCCTGTGTGTCGTTGCCGAGCACTTGCCCTCGGCCAGGGAGGGGTGTCGTCGGGCGGGTCTCGTCTTGTGCGCGTCGAAAACAGGAAAAGAGCTGCAGCGCCGAGAGGCTGACTGCGGTGATGCATCATGTAGAAACCGAGGTGGAGGAGGTGGAAGCTAGCTGGTGGCGAGCGGCGCGAGTAGGGCCCCGGGTCAAAATTCCGTCATTTTGGGCTGTTCAAAGGGAGGACCCCCTCGCTCGCGTTGCGTGCATGCTGCGAGTGAGAGTGCGCGCCGTCGCCGGCGATCGACCCACCGACCAATACGTTCGCGCTCCGAGAGCGCTGTCTTGCGTGCTGTGTTCCTCAGTCGCGTCGCGGCAAGCTTGTCGTCGTACAGGGGCTGAGGCGTCTTGGGTTCAAGCTCGGGGGCTTGACCGGTCTGCTTCAGTGCGCCCTGCCGGCGCAAGCCGCCGCGGCGACGTGCTCCAACCTGGTCTCGGCCTGCTGCGGACGGTGGCGGCGGCTCCCTAGACCGCGCGCCAGCGTCCTCACAGGAAGCATTGGCACCTTCTGATAGCGCTTCTCGTGGGGAACTTGCGTAGTTCGGAACATCTTTGGAAATGACTGCTTGCAGGCGAAGCGCGGCGGCGTTTGCCCTTTGGGTTGACTTGTACCTTCACTCCGAGACCTTCACTCTGAGACCCCCACTCGATTTTCCACCGGACGGAACGTGCGGGGAAGAATCCACCCCATACTGAGCCCAAGTTGATTTCACGTTTACTGAAACCAAGTCATTCGGCGACGGGTTTCTGCTGCTGACACAAGCCCTTGGTGACAAGAGAGGTGTCTTCCTGTATACACTGATACAATGGCTTCATATTTAGTTCGTGAGGGAAGAGCGGTCGTTGGCGAACTGGTGTCTCTTCCGCAGACACGAATATCCCGTCTCCATGCCATGCCGCTGTCTGTGACTGTGCGCCTGTGCGCCCGTGCGCCTGTGCGCCTGTGCGCCTTCGCGTGACTTTGCGAGGTAGTGGTCGCTACGATGGTCGAAGCGCCGAACACACATCCGGGGTGCAGCAAAAATACATACGTGTTTGTAAAGAGGGAAACGTCCGCTTGCTGCTTGCTGTATGGATCAGACTAGCAGCTCCGGCGACACTGGACGGAGGTGCGCGGGAGAGCGGTTCGTCGTCTCGAGGCCGCGGGGGCCCTGCGGAGGGAGCCTGGGGTCAAAACTGCTCTCATGCACAGGCCGCTGTTGCCCGCAGCGGTGGACAGGAGCCCGCTACTGCCCTCCACGAGCGCGGGGGAGCAGGCGAGCGCCTACTTGACGGCCGTGACCACGGCCACGATCACCACGGCCACCACGAGCGCGAAGATGCCGATGCAGATGAGCTTCGTCTTGGAACACTTGCACAGCCCGCGCTTCAGGTTGGCCTCGCGCACGTTGTGCAGCGCGCCGCCGGCGTTTTCGCGCGCATCTTCCGCGTCCTGCTCAATGTTTACTGTGCGCAGCAACAGACGCACCAAGCAGAAGAATCGTCAGTTTCTGACGTCACGACCGCACACAAGCACAGGCAGGAACGACCGCCAGGAACGCACCGACGACTTCGCCCTGGTCGGCCACCAGCCCGTCCACCTCCTGGAAGGCCGCGTTCACCTCGTGCAGCTGCTTGTTGATCTGCACAATGTCCTCCTCCCGCCGCTGCAGGTCGTCCTCGTCGTAGTTGACCACGTTCGCCTGCGAGTAGATCTGGTCCTCGTTGTAGTCGCCAAAGCCCGCGGGCTTGTCACCCTCGGACGAGCGGAAGGACGAGGACGAGCGCCGAATGTGGTCCACGGCGGCGCGCTCGTGCTCCAGCAGCTTCTGGCACGTCTCCTCGTAGCTCACGAGCTGCTTCTTGTAGTCGGCCTGCAGCTTGCTCACCTGCGTCTTGCGCGCACGGCCGCCCGGCCCGCGCGTGCCCTTGCCCAGCTCCTCCAGCCGCCGGTTGATCTTGCCCACCAGCTTGTTGCCGCGCTCTGAGAGCTCCGTCAGCTGGCGGTGGTTGGCGCGCGAGTCCTGCGGCGTGCCGAACAGCGACATCTTCTGCGCGATGGAGCGTGTCACCTGGTTGAATTGCGCCACGGCCTTGGACGTCTCCTGCACCAGCGCGCTGTAGCGCTCCGCCTCGCCGCCCTTGGGCGAGTCCGCCGCCGTGTAGTTCGACATGCTGCCTGCCACGAGTGTGCTCGACACGCCGCTTGCTTTCTCTGCCTGGTTGTGTGTGTGCGTGCTCTGGCTGTTTGTTCACTCCCTTCTCCTGGGACAAACAAGTCGCTATTTGGTGGCGCGTGGTGTGGCCAACTGGGGCCAGAATTGGAACAGTGCCCGTCGGACTGGGGCACCAGCTTCGGGCAGGACCTCGCGGTCTGATCAAGCCGCCAAAACGTCGCTGGCACGCAGACTCGGCCAGGCGTGTGCCCCTCGCCTTGCAGAGGGCCATGCGCGTACACACAGGGAGGTAGTAGTCGCGCTCGAGCACACACGGAGGGAGAGCCTGTGGACCGGCAAGTGCATGCTGCGATTCGTAGCCTGGAATGCAGGAGAAGGAATTCGCAAGTGAGAGTGCAGCTGATTGGTCAGCCAGTTTAGTGGATATTCGTGAGGATCCGCTTCAGAATCTGTTTTCAAAGGTGATTACGCCCAAAAATACGGTGGTGGCAGCCACCGGCAGTGTGTGCATGACTTGACCTTGCAGTGACTGGATCCGTCAACAGCCATCGCACCAAATAGACGATGGCAGCGCCGTGGCGGCGACCGTGGAGAACTTCGCGCGCGATGCCGCGGAGGAAGAGCTGCGCGCGCAACTCGCCACGTACCGCGCCAAGTAGCTGCGCAACGCCTGCGTGCAACTGCGGCTTGGTGCGCTGAGGTGGTCAAGCAATTTCGACAAGGCGAGCTACATCGATTTGCTGTGCTTGTTACGCGCCGCTCGGGATACGGGCGACGTGGCAACGCTTGGAGAGCTCTCCGGGGGTCTGCGGTGTAGAGACATCTGCATGTCTAAGCGCAGCAAGCACTGCTGCTCGCCTGCTCAACGTCGTCTTCAGCGACTAAACGTGGACGTGGCAGCGTCCAAGTGACTGTCGTCGCGCCTGGACTGCAGAGCTGCCACCATGGGGTCGTGGTTGTTCTCCAGACCCTCGGGCAGTAGAAAGTTATGCAGCGTCGCCGCGCACTTGATGGCCATGCTCGCGCGCTCGGGGGTGCACGGAAGCGTCTGTCGGAAGAGCCCGTCCCCCACGTCTGCTGCAGCAGCGTGAAGTCCATCTCCACTCTCGCTCGCGCCTGCGAGAGCTGAACGTTGAACGAGTCCCCGAACGGGTCGGCAGCCTGCTCGACGCCCGTGAAGAGCGTGAGGAGGTGGTCCGTCGCGCTGTAGGCCGCATCCGCTACCACGAACTGGCCGTCCTCTAGCAGCTCCATTTGAGACGACAGCTCGCTCTCTTCGTACGCGTGTGCGTCACTCACTCCGCCGGGTTGAGTGGCGTCCACGAAGATGAAGCGACTGAGGGCGTCGCGACACGCCTGGACGTTCATGCCGGGGTAGCTATGGTGGTCGTTGAAATAGGCCGACGGGGCATGTGACCTTGTCTACGTCGACGACGCGGCTTTAATAGCGCAGAGCCACCCGTCCAGCGCGCCGACGCAGCTCTGCGTGGCTGTACCACCGCTCACTGCTGAGAACTCCGCCGCCGTGCGCTTGGGATCCGTCGCTCCAGTCGAGAAGGTGATTTTCAGTGAAGGCTCGGCCACGATAGCGGCCAGTACAGCCCCTGACGACCCGGTAGAGGTTAACTGCGACTCAGGTCGGTGATTCAACACGTGTCCATCTTGTCCCGACCCACGAGGTAGAGCAGAGTGGCCTGGATCTTCCGTTGGAACTTGACGGCCTGGCGACCGATCCACGCGTGCGGCGACGGGTCCAGCGCCGGCGCCAGCAGCACGCAAAGCCGCTCGAAGGACCCGTGCCCCATGCCAAAGCACTGCCGGAACTTGGCCGACCGCATCGCGCTCTCCATTTCCCAGTGCCATGGCGCCCTTCTGCAGATGCATTTGCTTGGCCTGGGGCGAGTATCCTCGTCCCGAGTCTGCTATTCCTCCGCCTGCGCTTCCACTGGGGACTTGCGCGCCGTGCGCGTCTGTAGCCGTTGCTCTGCCGGCGCCTCGTGCATCAGTGCTACCAGAACAGCAACGCACAGCAGCAGCCGGCGCCGACGGCTGCGTCTGCGCGCCGCCAGCTCCATATTCGCGATCCGATGTCTTGGTCAGAATCGATCTGGTGGTGTGGAAGTTCTTGTCTGAGAAACGCAACATTTCACATGGTAATTGTTGAACAGTGGAGTGAAGGATATGTGAACGAAGTTGCAGTTCTCGCCGTCACCAAGGCAAGACGAGAAGATCTGGTGGTCCAAGCCCTGGTGCAAGCTCGTTATTAGATAGAGACTTCGCTGCGAGCGAGCACGGCTAGCAGCAGCGCTGCAACGGCGTTCGGGACGCTGGCTGACTTGTAGCTGCTCTCCGTCGGCCCGTCACGAGCGGCCCACGGCGAGAACCGCGCTGGTCGTGTCCTCCGTCGACGGGAAATGGGAAGAACTGCTCCTGCTCGGAGGGTTGGATGGCGTAGATGACGCACTGTTCGCCTCAGAAGCCATGCGGGACGATACGATACGCACGTTGGCGACTGAGCCGCCCAGCTCGTCGAAGACCATCAGCAGGTTCTCCTGGTCGTGGAGCAGCCAGTCCATGGGGATGTGGTAGTAACGCTGCACGGCCTCACCTTGGTCGTTCTCGATCAGCCAGTAGCGACCGAGGTCATGGCCGTTGATATACGCGCGACCTCGCGTGAGTCCGGCACAATCCAAGAGAATCGACGTCTGCTGCTCTTCGCGACTCGCTGCCGTGTCCACAGGTTCCTCAGGTGCGACGTACCGGAAGGAGGTCTGGTACCAAACCATAAACGTCCGAGCACCTTTCCCATCCTTGTTCGAGGGAGGAACCGCAACCCAAGGCACCGAGTCTCGCCACTGTGGACGGTAGATCTCCAGCGTCTCGCCAAGCAGACCTGGAGACATCGTCCAGTTGCGCGCACCCACGAGGTCCACGTCCTGGTTCATGCGAACCTTGCCCGTCAGTCCCTTCTTGTGTGCTTGGCCCAGTGAATGAACACCCAAACTGACCGACACCAACTGAAGATGATGCTGTTCACCAGGCTCGAGCCCATGCGGCAGGTCGAACTCAAACTCCTTTGAGCAGTTGTCGCCAGGATACGCCAAGTGCTTCTCGCCGACGAACTCGCCGTCCACGAAGACGAGGAACCCGTTGGCCTCACACGAGGTGAAAGTCAGCGTAGACGCCTTCTCCATCGTACCCTCCACCGTGGCAGTCAGTTCCTCTGACGGGAAGAGGGTATCGTATGTCAAATAGTCCGTTTGATCTTCGGTCAGTTGAAGCTGCTCCACCGGGCTCTTGGCAACAACATGCTTCCTCGGGGTCAGCGACGGCGCATCAAACTCGCTCCACATTTCCCATCGGAGAGCCGACGCTGCCACAACCGACGCGTACGTCCGATATTGCCGAGTCGGGAACGAGTGCTGCACGTCCGACGTGTCAAAGAGCATAGCGCTGCCCTTCAATATCACGACCGACATGGCTGCCAGAGAGTAGCTCACGCCCCCAAAGGCCACTGTTACGGTCTTGTTGGCATCGTTTTCCAAGAACACGACGCGGTTCAAGTTGTCTTGCAGTCCGTAGACGTACGCGCGCTGGTCCGACGATGTCAAGGCAGTCGAAGCGCCATCGTCCAGAGCCAACAGGTCGTGCGGATGCAGCAGCTGTCGCTCGTTGCTCAACAAAATGTCGTTGCACGCGATCAAGGCGTGGTGCAACTTGCTCAGGTGCGAGCGCTTCGGCTCGTTGCTCAGCCCGTCCGCGTGAAGATTCACTCCGTCGGCATACATTGTAGTCACGCCTGCTGCAGCGGCTCGTCCGTAGTTGTTCCCGCCGTGGTACATCTTTGCACGACAAGAGCACCCAATGCGCAGAGAATCAACGCGCAGTCGAACAAACTTGTCAGTCTTATCGCTCCACGTCTATGCTTAAAGGCGGGGAGCAACGTAAGCAAGCGAATAGTGAGAATACTCACGTAGTAGTTGTGCGCAGCGCCGCCGACGGCAAACCAGCGCGCGACTGCATACGCCACGTCTTGCGGTGGTCGCTGGTCGTTGTCCTTGCTGGCGTCCTCGCTCACCGCCCACTTCTGGTACCAGCCTTCGTCCTCCGTCCACACGAACGGCTCTGACGGTCGGTTGTCTAGTAGCTTGCTGGCAAAGTTGACACAGTCGTTGCCGTTGCATGCCAGGATGGTGTTGTTCGCAGCTTTACCATTACACCTGCCACCTCGGAGCCATTGCAGCGTATCAGCATCATCAAGTACGTCCCCAATCCCAACCAAACCTCAGGCTCGAACGAGAACGTACATGATCCAAGGGATGGACGTGTTCAGACTCTGCACCAGGTCGCCGCACCACTGAACGTACACGTCGTCTTCCATGCCGTACTCGTTTTCAATCTGCGCCAGAATAATTGGTCCGCCGTTGCTGGCCAGGAACGGGCGAGACAACTCCACCATGTAGCGCACGAAGCGCTCCATCTCCGTCTGCCATGGCGCGTTGCTCGCACGCACGCGCATGCCCGGGATCCCGTTCAACCAGATAGGCAAGCCACCATTCGACCACTCGGCACACACATACGGGCCGAAGCGAACGTGTAGGAAGAGCCCCGCCTCCGCCGCCATCTCGTAGAACTGGGTGATGTTGGCGTTCCCTGCGAAGTTGAGCACACCGCGCTCCTGCTCGTGCAGGTTCCAGAACACGTCTGCATGTGACAAGACGAGGCAGAGCAACCCCAACCAGGATAGTTAGCTCTCCGCATTGAAGTTTGCAACCACCGCAGCCAGACCCAAGTCAATCCAGCACCAGCGCCTCGAAGACGTACACAGTTCGATGTGGTTCAAGCCGTCGTGCTTGGCCTTTAGCAGTAGATCTCGCCACATTCCCGGCGTGCTGCGCGGGTAGTGCATGGACCCGCCCAGCAACAGCGTGGCCTTGCCGTCCACCTCGAAGCCGCGCTCCGTGTACGTCACGCTGTAGCCATCGCGTCTTCTTTCCGCATCAATCTCGTCGTACGTCACGTAGCCAAACGCCTGCCGGGTCTGCGCATCGGAGCTCCTTTCCACGGTGGGCGCAAGCCACAGCGGATTCTCTTCGCGCAGCGCAGGCGGATTCAAGCCAATGTAGCACGCCACGAAGCCCACGATGGCCAGACACGCCACGTCCATGCGGCGCACGCGCGCCCACACGCGCCGGCGAGGCGCCTTACCACCTCTACTTGGATGCAGTGCGGCCGTCGTACCCCGGCGGCCATGGAGCTCTCGCGCGTCGTCCACGCGCAGCAGCACCGTGTCCTCCGCGGGCCAGTCCAGCTCCATCATGCTCGCGTCCCCCGCCAGCAAAGCGACTTCTTCCCGGCTCAAGTCACGCTTTTCTCTGGCATGATGGATAACGGGCGGCTGCGATCCTTCTTCGTGCTGGAAAGATGCCGAAGTATCAGCGGAGCAAGTGATCGGTAAATGCTGCAGTCTTTGCACTACAGTAGGCAGCTCACTGCTTATGCCACCCTGGGGTCGACATTCTCGCTGGGCATGGGTACACGGTACCCTTCAGTTACAATGTAGGCAACCGTATCGGAAACAAACCACCTATCCGGGCACATACGGTACTCTCTGCGTCACAAACGTCCGTAACTGGCCGTCTTCGGACAAAAGCACACACGTCGCAGGTCCGGGCTGCCTCAATGGGCATCAAACGCGCTCACAATGGCCGTCGCAGCCGACAGCACTGCGCCATTGTTGCAGGACGTCAGTCAGCCAAGTGCTGTGTCGTGCCAAGGAGAACGTGCGCCACTGCTGGCGCTCACGGCGCGCGGTCAGCTGTGCTTTCCACCGCCGCACGGCCGAGCAAGTCATGCGCCGCCGCTGTGCGTGCCGTCGGTGGTGCGCGAGCAGCTCGCGCTCCAGCCACCGGTCCGTGCACACACTCTCCCAATGGTTCAGCCACATTGTAAGAGTCTTCTTTCGACGGCGTGCTGAAATCAATAGCATGCCCTCCCGTCTTCGCGCCAGCTCGGACGCGATGGCTCGCCACTGCTGGAAGCGCCGCTGGCGGCGAGACAGCGTGGCCTTGCACGCCAACGCGCGCAGCTTCACCTTGAACGTTGCGAACGCCCTCCACTGGTAGAAGCAGTCGTCAACCATGTTTCGGAAGTACCTGAGGCGGAAGGTCGAGATCTTGGCTTCGATGCGTCTCGAGTAGGCAGTGCAGGCTTTCAAGGCGGCCAGACTGTTCTGCAAGGATCGGACTCTCGAAATCGCAACAGCTTTCGCAAACTTTGCCTTGGACGTTTTGGCAGCGTTGTACCATGCCAAGAGTTGCCTCCAGCACCATTGCTGGTGGCGTGAAGCCCAGTGAGCATTCGCGCGTCTGGTCTGCGCTTTCAAACGTTCGTTCTCCAGGCATCTCCGTCGAAGCGTGTCAACCACTTGTCGCTTGCGCTTCTCCTCCAGTTGCACCGTGAATTGCTCTCGACGCCGACGCAATTCCATTTTCTCCAGTCGCCAGCCATTCAGCGCTTGCCAGGTCTTCCACAGGAGGGTGCTTCGCACGCAGTGAACTGCCTGCATCTCCAGTGATCGTTTGCGTTTCCAGCCCCCCACCCGAGATTCCCAACGCGCGAAGCTCTTCCGAGAGGAAAATCGCTCCCGAAAACCGATGGCCAGCTGGATGACCTCCCGCTCCTGTTTCTTTGCGTGCACCCACGAGCGCCACATTTCCCACGCATCCTGTTTGCGCAGGTCATCACGAAACTTCATTGCGTCTCGTAGTCGGCTATTCAGTTGTGTTCTTGCTGTACAGTACCGCTTCCACGCAGCAAAGTGGTTCTCCTGACGAAAGGAATCTTGGTAGAGGAAGAGCTTCCGCATTCGTTGCACCACGAGGATTTTCTGTCTCCAGAGCTGGAAGCACAGGCCAAGCGTTCGCAACGCATCGAAAGCACACGCTCTCTGGTTCTGCTTCTTTAGACGCACAAACAGCCTCCATGCCGCTAAAGAGCGTTGCTCAGCGTGCACACAGTGAAATATCCGCGCTCGCAGTCGCATCTTGTCTGCGTGCTGAAGCTTTTGCCAATACTTTTTCCAGCGCGCAAATACATCGTCCTTCTGGTTATGCTTGAGCAGGCGGCGCAAATGCTCGTACCGCGCTCGCCACTTGTGATACCGCTGCCACCGCCGGAAGCACGCTCTCATCAACTGAAGGCACCGGAAATCGACGGCCTTCGCTGTTAGCCTACGGCTTTTCTCGCATGTTTGCTTCCAGTTGAGCAGACATCGCATTCCTTCATCCAGACGTCGATTTTGGTAGAAAACCGAGGCCTGCTCCTCGCACTTGTGTTGCTTACGCCACATCCCGATTCGGGACCTCCATTTTCTTACGCTTCGCGCCAGCACCATTGAGGTGGCAATGCAGAGTTGAGATTCACGCAGCTCAAGTTTTGACCGCCGAATTGCCAGGTACTCTCTCCACCGATGATAGCCCTCTCGGGCGATTCGACACTGGTTGAACACCGCCGCTAGCCGCTTGTTCTCGGCTTTATCCCGCCGATCCAGCAGCAATTGTTTCCACGAGCCCAAGCATCGGCGCTGCAGTACGTCCACGCAATAGTAGCCGAATACCCATGCCAGTCGCTCCTGCTTTTCGTGGCAAAGCGATATGTGTCTCTGCCAGTATTTCCATACGCGTCGTTGCAAAGTCAGTCGTCGGAAAGCGACTGCCCGTGAAGAGGCCGCCTTGTATTCGATGCTCGCCAGGGTGTGTGCTTTCCACCTGCACAAGGCAGTCCTTTGGTCTTGAGAAACCCGCCACTCGCCCATCGTGTGTGTGTTTTTCCTCCAACCAACCACACGGTGCCACCTACTCCATGTCATCCGCAAGCACGCCGTGTGGTAGAGCGAGTCACCTGTGTTCTTCTTCTCCTGCGTGTGGCGTCTTGTGAGCAACTTCCAGGCAGTGAAGTGTGTCTGCTGGGATCTCCGAGAATGGTGGTGCTCTGCCGATTCGCGCTGCGCTCTTCGTTCTCGCTTGTGTCCGGCGTATTGCTTCCACTGGCTGAGGCACCTCGTGGACAAATTCACACAAAGCAACGCACGTGCCTGAGCTGCTGCCCGCTTGAACTTTGTCAGCTTGGTCATGCGATTCACTGCTTTCACGCACTGCTTCTGGATGTGGTAGTCTTCTGCCCGGATTAGACTTCTGAGGTGTTCATGACGATACGTGACGTACATTTTCCAGCGAACGAATGTGGATCGATACATGTTGTGGCGTAGCAGCTGGCGGGTCACCATGAGGTGGTGACTCATCTTTTTCACAAAAGCACAGTGAGCCTCCCAACTCCGCACCATTTTCTTCAGGAGTTGCCGAGTTCGGAACTTTACAGCACACTTCTCGAGCGTGCGCTCGCTTCGGTGACGTCGCCAGAGAGTAAACGAGGAACGAAGCATGAACGAGTCTCTTTGTCGAAATGCAGCTTGGCGTTGGCATCTCATTATCCTATGCTGGATGGAGAAGTATCGCCATGCCTTGAACACCCATGCGAGCACTCTCTGCTGTAACCGTAGCGCCGCTTGTCTCCGCCGATTTACCTCTCGACGAACAGCTTCGTGATAGTGTTTCCATCCTTGAAAGAGCGCACGTAGCAGTCTTGTCGAATACGAAAGCTTTGCTCTCTCTTCCTGACTTCGAATCCTTAACGCGTGTGCGTGGTGCTGACGCCATTTTCTCACAGCTTTTTCCACACGAAGGCTAATTGCTCGCTTGGTCGCGTTGACTTCCTTGTTTCGCACTGCCGACCTCTTGAACCACACTTCTTGCCACCGAAACAGCGCCAAACAGAGGAGGAACTCGCTGTGGAAGCGAATCGCTTGACTTGTGTTCTCACGCCGTCTCCTGCGTTCATGCTGGAAGCTATTCCAGTTTCTGATGCTAGCTTGAATCCGTCTCGTGGTCAGTGTGTTGACCGCCAAGGAAAACTGTGTCTTGAGGCGAGCTTCTCGTCGCGCTGCCAATCTCCACGTGCGCAAAACTTTCGTACACAAGCACTCTGCGTGGGCGCTGGTGGCTACTGCAGCCATCTCCTTCGAATGAATACTGAGTTGTAAGTACACTTGCCAACCGTCAAACGCTCGTCGTTGATGACTTGCAACCTGAAATCGCAGAGCCGCCCATTCCTTTGCTTTGTGCTCCATTCGCTGCTGAACATACGCACGCCAGAAATCCATGCAGCGGGACATCACTTGTTTGCCAAGCATTCTCAGCCGAGATACTAGAAACTCATTCTGCCGGCGACATCTCTGTACTGCGACGTACCAGCTTTGCAGTGAACTTCTTAAAAGCCGCCGAAAGTAGTGAGAGACAGCTACCGCATCCAGATCTCGAGTCTCCACTTCGCTGGCGACGAAGGATGACCATCGTTTCAGAGCAAGCACGTATCTTCTGAGTGAGTAGTACTGAGTAGCCACCGTCATTGCGGCCGTGTCCTCGCTACGGTGACGTGAGAATTGCTTCCACACGCGGAAAGAGCTTCTAACCCGGTCGCAGTTCATTTGCCGATGCAGTTTACAGGCGTGACCGTGGGCTCGAAGCAAGTGAAATATGAACTTCACTCGCACGCGGGTGTGCTTCTTACGAAAAAGCTTCACAAGCCGGCGAAAGCACCGCTTGCGCATTGTCACCCCGCACCATTGACCCATCACGCTGTGGAGTACCGCGCGTTCTTTCTTGAGTCGCAACTTCTGGATCGCTTCTCGCTGTGACTGTCGCTTCTTCGTCAACGAACTCCAAGCTCCAAAGTGGTATGCTGCCAGCGCACTCTCTCGCCGCCTTTGAAACCGCGAGGTAGACTCCTTCAGCTGCCGCTTTCGCGTCCACGTTGCCATGCAACTTCTCATTAGCGACAGATTGTGGCACTTTGAGATGAGAACTCTTTTCGCCAGCAGCTCCCGGGTGTTCATGGACTGCATTTGCCAAGTGCGCACCGCTTTAGCCAGCTTTCGAACTTGCACAGCCGCGTGGAACCGATCGGTAAGAGCGTTAAGTTGCGCATCTCTGGCCCAAGCAGTGAAAACTCGACTCAGCCGTTTGTGCCGCTGCCAACGAATAACGTCGTTCGTTCGACGCTTTTGGGTCTGCTGAGCACAAACTGCACAGTGAAGTCTCCGAATGGCTGATCTCTTCAGGCTCACTTCATGCTGCCTTTGTGCTGCGTCACGACATCGCTTGCGCTGCTGCTTCGATTGACGAAATTGGCACCATGCTTCGTAAGTACTCCTCAAGCTCCATCGATAGCGGGAGTAGTCTGCTAGGAGCTCCTTGCACGCACGTGTCTGTCGTTTGGCAACAAACCGCTTCCATCTCCTAACCCCCGTAGAAGAAGCGATTCGTTTTCCATGCTCGATCGACAGGAGGTGGAGCGCTGAACAAATTACAGCTCGCTTCCACACGTGAAACATCAAAGCTTGCAAGCTGTCCTCGTAGTGGGAAGTGGCAAAAGCTTCACGTTCGCGGTTTGCGGTTTCCTGGGCCACGCATTCTTGAAAGCGGTGGAAGACATGCTTGAGCTGATTTCGTCGCCGTCTTCCTGCGAATGCGCGGCACTTGGTCGTCTGGAGAACACATTGGCGCCAGTGTAGAAGTCTCCGTTGCTTCTGCTGAACTCCCTTCAATTGCTGTCGTCGGGAGATTTCGCAGTTGATCCTCCAATGCATTTCCCAGCCACGAAAAGCGTTGAGTATGACGCGATGCAAGTGAAATCCGTGTGCTTCTCGAAGACGCAGTTCCTTATAGTCTTGGCGTATTTGCTCACGCCTCCACACTTGAAGCACACGCTTGAGTTGCCTCCTGCGTCGCAATTCTCCACACTTCGCCAGTAGCCGTTGCGTACGTCCTCGTAGTTCCTCGACGCGCTCCTTCCATTGGGCAAAACACGAGTACACTAGCCGCAACTGCTGTCTGAATTGGCGACGCTTTCCACTTGAGTACGCCTCCACGGGAAGTTTGGGTGTGTCTTTCGGCGATTGGTCGGCGCTCTTGGCTCGGCTACCGATAATTTTGTCTCGTCTTGAGAACGACTTCATAAACTCATTGTCAATCGCTCCAGTGTGAAGTTTATCCTCCTCCGCTGCACTCAACCGCCCAACGCTTCGCTTCAGGATCAAGTTTTGCCTCGACGAAGGCTGAATAAGCGGGTCAAGTCTCGTGCGAACTGCACCTCCTGCTCGTCTGCCGAGCGTCTGGCGACGAACTCCCTTCGCAGACCGACGAAGCGTGCATACCACCCACTTCCACGCCAAGAAATGCGTTTCAATTACCTTTCTGCGCCAGTAAAACAAGGCGATGAACATCTGCTGATCGTCTTCATCCAGCGTGGTAACAAACAGATCGCCTGAGTCTTCATGGCCACATCGAGTGATGGAAGAGGGACGGCATTCATTGCTGGAGCCCAAGTCTCGTGCTCGAGAACGCGAGAACGCTGCTTAACAACAAAGAACATGAGGCAAAGGTGAGGTCGAGAAGACGGGGTGAACTACTGCCAACAGCATTGAACATACCTCGTTGGTGTCGGCCGGAGAAGGGTGGTATACGTCTAGTCTGTTTTACCATTGCACCAAATAGACGAGCATGAGTTACAGAGGTGTTGAGGGTTGGAACTGCATCTACCGTTCACGTTGTACGGTCGCACCTCTCGCTTCAAGCTCATCCTCGCGGTTCCCCTCTTCGTATGCCCCTCGCTAGCTGCTTCTCGTCTGAAGCAGCTCACTCGCTCCACCTCTCCTAGTCCTGAAGACGAACCAGACGAAGCGGGGGACGGAGGCGGAGAGAGCGCTACCGACAGAGGTCTCACACCCACGCCCTCCTCGAGCACACCCGGCCGGTGTCGGCCATAGCTCCGCCGCGGCGACATGGCTCACGTAGCTGCCGTGCGTTCTCCTTCCGGCTGCACCACGAGTGATTTCACCAACCGATGACAACAGCGCGCTGCTCGAGGGACAGGCGTCTGGTGATTCGTCGGCTACGAGATCATGGAGATCGCGACCACTGAGCGAATGAAACGACAAGCGTCCGTTAAAGTTCATCACTCTTCACCCCCTGCTCCGAATTAGGCAGTGCTACTGCATTGCTTTTCCGCGCGAGCTGGCGTCTGCTTGGACTGCGATTCCACTCTGTCGCAGCTAGATATCGAGTGTAGACGCCCTTGTACACTAGATCGAATACCACCTGCTGCACCTCGTCGTAGAGCGAGGGCGGGAGCTTCTTGCCCGGGGTTGTGATGACTTTCTTAATCTTTTTGCGCTGGGCAGCAGTGATAACCTTGATACGTCGTGATTTGACGTAAGTGAGGAAAGTACCCACTGCCAGCGCCCGGAGCACTTTGTTTTCGCAGCTACCTTGCACATGGTACTGCATTTCAAAACGGACAAACAACGGGTGATGTCAGTGCAGTTCCTCGACGTGAGCTGCAGACAGGGCTATGTTACCTTCTTGTACTCCTCAATGGCGATCCAAAACCCGACGAGGTCCTCTGCGAACTCGAGACGCGCAAAAGCCATGAAGGTAGCCAGCCCGCCGGGGTCTTCCAACAGCAGCGTTCGGAACCGCGCCAAATGACTGCACACAGCAGCAACACCCGCGAAACGAGATCTACGTATGAGCTCCAAATCCGCTGAACTCGAAAGGCAGATACCCACTAGGCACGCACCTTTCGCTCTCGTGAGCGAGCTCTTTCAGGCGCTTTGCCTCCTCCGCTTTCCGCGCCAGAAGCACGAAGTCCTCGTTGGTCATCTCGGACGTCTCACGTTTCAAAATGAACTCGTCCAACCGATCCTGCATCTCCAAGACACACTTGTGGGTGGGTGAAAATGCTCGAGTGCGGATGCTGTATGCATGTTGACAGGCTTGGACAGCGTCGTGGTAGCGTGCTTGCGAGTCCTATTGAAATATTGATCGCAAGAGGAAGTTAGCGCCGTTAGCGTTTTGACCACGTCCAGCACCACTGCATCGCCGTCCATGTACCAAACTGGAGAGCAGCAGTGTAATTGCCGCGATCATGTCCTTGTGGTCTGGAGGGAGAATGTCCTCGAACAATGTGATTGCGTCTTTTACTGTGTCGATGCATTTCCCTGCTTGGTTTGTTTCCTGGAGAGGGGGCGACAATCAGGCTCATTAGTAAAGCGTGTGTCAGAAGCAGCCCACGATTGGGGACAACAAAACCGCGGTTGCAGTGGTAATACCTGGGCGATCTTCCCGAGACCGATCGCAATCTTGAGCATGGTCGGATGCAGAATTCCCACCGAATTGCCCACCAAAGTCTGCGTCTGGAGGAGAAGCTCCTGGGCCTTGTCGTACTTTTTCTGCGTCGTGTACAGAGCGGCGAGCTCCAACTCTGCTGGACGGGAAAACATGGTGTCCTCGCCTGCTACACTCGCGTGTTTGGCCGCAGCCACAGGTACATTGATCTGCATCTGCATTATCTGCTTTTCCTTTGCGGCCCGCTTCTTCCGCTTAAACTTGTCCACTTCTGGATCAATGGAATGTGACGACGGAGCTGGCAGAAGTACGCAATCCCCACCCAAGAGGATACCTCGCATCTCTTCGACACACTTGCGGCTCTGCGCAACCGCATACTGCAGCGAGTTCTCTTGATTGGATTCCACGAACTCTTTCAACTGGTGCCCGATGAATAGCTCCGGTTTCAGTTCCTCGTATTGGTGGTGACGGCGTTGGGCCAGCTCGTGTAGGCGTGCATGACACTTGTCGCACAGCACCTGCTCACACGCAAAGCACCGCTTTCGCGCTCGACTGCTTTGGCAGTTATCACACGTTGGGAACTTGAGCCGGTCGGTTGGGTTGGATGGCAAGGGCGCTATGAGGCCATTTCGCCGGCCACGGGTTCTAGCAGCCAAGATGCGCTCACGCTCCGTCTCGTAGAGTTTCTTCCGGCTCCGAGTACGCTTTAGGACTTGCTGCCGGGTGCTCCATTGACGAACTACGGGGTTCGTCAGCGGCTCGTCGTCTTGATGTGCTTCATCTTGGCGTCCTTCCCCACAACTTACTTGTTCCTGGCCTTCCTCGTCCGTATCACCGATATCGGTATCGCTTTCTTGTACACCGTTCAAACTGACGCTGATTTCATCTTCTGTCACTGAGATAGCATACGCTGATGCCACAGGCCGAACCGAAATCAAAGGCGTCCCCAGCTGCCAGGTGGAGACAGCTTCGCCCTTTCCAGTACGATGCGCTTTCGTGAATTCGATGGCCAAGTCCGGGTGGTCGTACGAATTGAGGTAGTAATACGCGTCATGACCGCTAAAATCCTTAGTCAGCAGGTCGCGTCCACTCTTGAGTAGCAAGTTCATCATAGCTGTATCCCCGCGCTTGCACGCGACCATGAGCGCACTGAGACCTTCGCAGTTCTGGTGCGTCGGGATGCATTTGCGCTCAAGAAGATACACGACGTCGGCGCATTTACCTACACGGCAGCTGACTAGAAGCGGTGTGTTCCCCTTGGCATCCTCGTAGTTCGGACTGACCTGTGCGTTCTCATTGGACAGAAGTTCTCTCATCCGCACCAAATCTTCGTCGAGCATCGCTCTATCCAGCTGCGCTGTCCTCTTCCGCTGGGCGATGCGGTTAGCAGACAACGCGGTTTCTAGGTGATCTTCTTCTTCTTGGTCTTCAGCTTTGAGCTGGGCCAAGAGGCTGGCACTGCTCGCGGAGCTGTTGAGAATAGACGCCATCGCTGGGTAATGTAGTTGTGTGGCCCAGTCGATGGCCGCCTTGCCCTCGTGGTCGCGCAGCTCTTTACTCGCACCGTACGCCAGGAGGATTCGCAGCAGGTCGAAGTGCCCTGATACTACCGCCTGGATGAGTGATGAGCGGCCGAGTTCATTGACACCGTCTACTTGAGCACCGTACTCCAGCAAGGCCCGGAGGACTTCCTCCCGCCCCTTGTCTGCCGCTAGCAGCACCGCCTTCACGTGGGTTTTAGTCTCATAGTTCAGATCCACCTTGAACTCGACCAGAATGCTCAGTGCCACAATATCGCCTTTCATAACGGTCGCCAGCAATGGAGTGACTCCGGCCTGCGTCTCCAGGTCAGGCGATGCTCCCAGTTCAAGCAGCTTCCGCAGCACTGTGAGCTTCTTCTTGAAGATCGCAACCAGCACCGGCGTGAAGCCATTCTCGCTCTCATGATCTAGCAATCCGGCTGATCGATTTCCAGACGACGCCGTGGCGGGGTCGAAGAGCGGCACCAGTCGATCCCAGTGCTGGTGGTACACGGACTGCTCCACCTTTTTACGCAGCGAGGACGAGAAGTAGCTCTGCATAAACTCTCGCAGCACCCCGCGCTTCTTAGGCAGCGCGTCAAGCCGCTGCTTGGCTTCGCGAGCCTTCTGAAGCGTGCGCTCTTTCTCCTCGATGCGCGTTTGAAGCAATTGAAGACGCTGCAACCCAGAGACGCCAGGCGTGGACAGCGAGAGTCCGAGCGCTCTTGACCGCTTGCGGGATTTGGAAATGGACTCGTACAGCTTAATCTCCTCTTGTCGCTGTCGCTCCAGCCGCGTGCGCTCCTCCTCCTCGCGATACCGGACGGCCATGGCCATGGACAACTGATCTTCCTGTTCCATTTCGCGGCACGTTGCGGCCAACTTGCGCAGGTCGCGCTCTTGCGCCTCGGCCGCCTTCTGGCGCTTCCGGAGCTCGCGCTGCTGCCTCCGTAGCACAGACTTGCGCTTGGCCTCTAATCGCGCGTCTGCCTCCAGCCACTCCATGCTGCTCAGCACGTCGACGCTAGCCTTGTTCAGCACCGCGCACACGTAGTTGACAAGCGCGAAGTCATGGGTCGTCTCGGTTTTCTTCAGCGTCGTCCATGGCTTGTGGGCTATTTCTAGGCCGCGCGACTCCGTCACTGGGACGAGAGGGATAAGAGCGAGCGCCCGTTACCTTCTCCACTCGTCGCGCCACCTCCCATGCAGCGCTGCGCGACGTGGCATCTGCTGCAGCCAGCGAGACGAGCCAGCAAACCAAGCGAAGCAAGTGAGTGGCCGTTTGATTGCGGCCTTCTGCGTCGAGAACTCTCAGTCTCCGACCAGCCGCGCATTCTCTTGCAGTCCACTGACGCCGGGCCCTTTCGCACTGAGCTGCAGCCACGGGCCGGTGGGTCCTCCTTCCTTCGCACGAGGCATTTGCTTCTCGTCGTTTAGGTGGCGGGATCTGCGCAGCGTCGCAGATTTAGATTTCAGCCACTCAGCGTGGCTCAACATTCCCTCCGCCAATCACGTCTTGTAGAAGGATCGACATTCAGCCAATCAGGCGTCCTCGTCTCCCCGTGCAAGTTGCGGAGCTCTTCGCCGACATGCCAACCGGCTGGCCGGCCCGGTCTGACCCGCCTGGAGTCTATGACACCTCGCGCCTTGACTCTTGCTGTCTTGGCCCTCGCTCCGAGGCCGCACAAGTGAACATGACGCTTCCGAATCGCCGCGGGTATCGCACGCGCCGCCGAGAGACGGCGGCCGTGACGGCTGGAGACGCCGCGGTGGCCGGCGTCGGCGGCTCCAGCGACATTCTGGAAGCCATGCAGGCCAAGCGAACCGACTTGAGCAACGACGACGAAGAGGAAAAGCCGGCGGCCACGACGGTGATGGCGGCCTCACCGCTAGAACAACACGCGTTGCTGCCGCTGGTGCGTAAGCTGATGGCCATGGCCGCGCAGCCCGCCAAGCTCCTCGCAGCTCTGGTGGCCGGCTGCGACGGGCCGCCTGCGACTGTCGGAGCGGACGCGCGCGCTTTGGAAGCCAAGGCGCTGGCGTTCCAGCGCGTGGAGCTGCACGGTCTACGCGGGTCCTGGCATCGCATCTTGCAGACGGTGGAGGCCATGCACGACGGCGGCGAGGCGCAAGAGCTGAGGCCTGCGGACGCGGTGATGGCTAAGGCTGCGCTGCACTACTGGCGGTTGTGGCAATACGTCTGCGCCGCGTGCGTCGAGGCTGTGGCGAAAGCGCAGCGGAATGGCAGCGCCAGTGTGCTGCAGAAGCGCCGTGCCGCCTCCATCTCGCCGATGTTCGAGGACAAGAGCTCGGACGCGCTGTCGCAAGGCATGGTGCGCGCAAGTAACGGCGGGAACGGCGGCAACAACCTGGCGAAGCGCTCGCGCCTCACGAAGCAGTCGAACGAGTTCATGATCGGCTGGTTCCTCGCGCACAAGGAGAATCCGTATCCGTCGGCGACGGAGCGCACCGAGATCGCCGAGAAGACGGGCTTGGCGGAGCAGCAGGTGCGCAACTGGTTTGCCAACATGCGCAAGCGCCACTGGAAGCCCAACCGCGCCAACGCTAAGAAGCCGCGCTGTCTGCTGGACTACGTGCTGCGCAAGCACGAGGCGTGAGCGGCGCGGCGCGGCGCGGCGGTTGATGGCCTCTGCTGTGCTATGCGTCTGGTCTCCGCTGCGCGTGTACATCGTCTCGTCAAGGCGTCCTGCGCTTCTGTCCGTCAGGCGCCAGGCCCTTCGTGTAGTAATCCCCCTCGTAATGAACGCAACTGCCATGTCGACACACACGCACGCACACACGCACGCTCTTCGCTCTACATGTTGCTACATGCAGCCACCTCCTGCTCCTTCTGGCGTTGTGGAGGTGGAGCCACTGACGAGCAAAGGACGAGCCACGCACACGCACGCCCATCTGCACGCCCAGAGCCCTCATCGCTTCTTCAGGAATCTCATACATTGCTCGGGAGTTTCGTCCCTGTGTCTGTCCTGCCAGACTGCGCTGCCTGGCTCACATGCTGGCGCGACCTCACGCTGCCATGCTCGCCGGTGCCTCTCGCGTCGCCGTGGTCCGGACGGATGCAGAAGCGAAAGCGCGCAGTCTACTCCTCGAGCGTGGGCGCCTCGCCGATCTCGCCGCGCACGTACTTGTACTTGCCCGAGGCACGGAAGATGGACTTGTCCGCAGGGGCGGCGGCCGACGTGGCGGCGGCTGGGGACGGCACGCTCGACTTGAGGCCCAGCGAGTTCTCCTTGAAGTTCTCCGTCAGCGCGGGCCACGCAAACCAGGCGCCGCCAATCGCGGCGGGGACGCCCCACGGGGCTGCAGCACACGCACATGAGCGCCACAAGGTCGCCACGTCAGTCCCTTTTGTCTCCGCGAGAGAGTAGAGGTGAACGGATTCGTCTGCGTGTGGGCGTTTCGAGGGCCCCGAGCGCGAGGAGAGCAGCCCCAGACTCACACGGAGACGCAGAGAGAGGGAGGGGAGACGTACCCAGAGCGACGAGCTCCTTGGAGTAGTGGGCGAGGGCGGAGGACATGGTGCTGGACGACTAGCTCTGCTTCGGCTTGGGCTTCTCGGCGCTACTTTTGTGGTGGGGGACGCGGTTCCGGCGGGCGAGCGGCCTGGGGCTCTGCGGAGGGCACAAGGAAGCGCGAAGCCGCGCCCGGATTGGTCGAAAAGTCACGCGAAGGCCGAATCACAGCAAAGGACTGTTAGAATTGATCCACGAAAGGATATTTGTTGTTAGAGGGGTGTCGCGTTACATTCGTGCCACATCCACCAAGTGCCCCTCGTCACCCGAAGCGTCAATCGCAGCTCGAAGACCAAGATGGAGACTCCGTCCTTGCATGCTTATCGACGCCATCGACGCCATACTCGCGGCTGCCAATGGAGGAGCACGACATTGAGGAGTAGCGGTTGGCTGCAACCAACCCTCCAGTCCACGGCAGGATAGAGAGAGCAAGCGGCCATGACGAGGGTTTGCATTTTGAGTGGGGACACTGCCGCGCCTGGAACCCACTGCGCTCGTCTTCTGCGCTCCAAGCAAACTCTCGTCACGTTTGCGTATGCTTGAGCTATGCACAGGAGCATTGGCGTCTTATATCCAGTGCTGAGCAACCCACGGGGCCTTGGCGTCGTGCGGCTTGGGGGAGAGCGGGAAGCACACGATGCGGGCGTCCATCGGCAGCGTCGATGCTGCTTCGTCCAGACTGCGATACTCCACCACCTGCCCAGGTAACAAGTCCTCCAGGAAAAGCACGTCCGGTAGAGCCATCTCGAGCCAATGGTCAAACTTGTAGATGTACTTGGTCACCTCTGGAAAGTGCGTCAGCAAAAAGTCGTGGAGGAAGCTCAGAGGCCTCAAGCCTGACGCACCGCCACTCGAATCACTTCTCCAGAGCATGATGCTGCTGTTGAATCCACCCTGGCGCTGTTCGTTGGCCATGTGGTCTGTCTTTAGCAGCGCCAGAGCTCCGGGCGGAGGCGTATACGTCAGCAGATCGCTCAACCCCCCAACAATGACGGTGTCCAAGTCCACGTAGCAGCAGCGCGAGTGACCCAGCACACCCAGTTTATCGCTCACAGCGGTGGAAAAGACCTGGCACTTGTTCCACCACCCCTTCCAGCCGCCTTCCAACTGCAGAACGTGGGAATTCTCGTGTGGCTCGATGCCTTCCGGGTCGTCCGTGAGGCTCAGGAAGGCCAGGTGAGCTCGCATCTGCTTGCCCGCGTGCCGCATCACGGCGTTGTAGAGCTTGTTGACGTACTCTGCGCCGTACTTGGTGCCCCATTTGACGCAGACGACGGTGACGCCAGCCACGGTGACTTCGCACTTGGGTTTGTCGGTGGCGCTCGTCGTTGCTGTCTCGGAAGGACTTGCTTGTGGAGCAGACTGCTGCACACTGAGCGCTTGGCTGTCTTCTTCTGTTGCCGTGAGTGCTTGATATAGCTGACGGGGAAGGTCGCGTTGGAGGACGTCCAAACCGAGATCGGCGGCTAGCAAGCCCCAGTACAAACGCACAGCCTCGTGCTGACGACCCAGTCTCCGCAGCAGCATGTTGCGATTGTAATGCGCCTCTGCGAATCCAGAGTGCAGCTCCAGCGCCCTCATGCAGAGCGCCAGTGCATCCTCCAACCTTGTCGCGTCTGCGATCGCCAACTGCGCTGCACAGATCATGCCACAATGCACGCGGTCAGGATCAGGAGATCCATGTGGAGCGTCTCGACCTTTGAGCGAGGAGGTGCTGCACGCACCTGCGAGGTTCACATACGCCCCCACGAAACTCGGGTTCACCCGCAATATTTCCTCGTAGAGCGCTATAGCTTCGTCATGTTCTCCCAATCTGGCGCGCACGGCAGCCAACCCGAATTGACACTGCAGTCGCAAGCGCTGTGTCGACACGCTGTCCTGGAACTGCCGCTCGTCCTCGTTTGGCTGCTGCGCGGAGCTGACCGCGCGGACCGACTGCTGCAGATCGCTCAGCGCACGGTTGTAGTGCAATGAAGCTCTGCTGAGTCTGCCTGAGGCCGCCAGCAGCGCCGCCAGCCGCGCATGCCACCGCGCGTCATGGTCCGTTGCGACTTCCTTCGGCCCGATCTTGCTCGGCATCCTTTCGCGTGGTGTCCAACCTTTGTCCAATCGCGGACCCCAAAAAACGATACGAGCCATGATTGGGCAACACGTCAAGCTTCTGACGGAATATCTTCCAATCACTACCACTACCCTTTGGCTCGTTGGTGACCTGCGATAATACAAGTGACTACTAAGTCGAAGCCTACCATATTTCAGGTTCGATGAGCCACAAAGCCAGCGAAAATCAGGTCAGTGCCATCACATATCACAGGTGTTCCTATACCAGTAAATGGACCTGTCACGCCTGTTTCATTGGCCAAGAAACCTTACAAACGGACACTTGGGCGAAGAGGCCCGGAAACCTCGCGGAAGGACAAACGACGCCAAGGCAGCTCTGCTTATTCGGAAGCCCGCACCACGCCCCAGAGCCCCCTGCGTCTCGCTGCCGGACGCCTCAGTGAGCGAGTCGGGCGCAGATCCGGCGTTGAGGGAACCATGACGGGTACGTTTGGCGCTGCTGCACCTGCACGCCGTCTGGCTGTCGAGGGAGAAGACGAGGAAGCTCACGTGATGGGAGATGCGGGTGGCTTCATGCGCGCAGTGTACAGCTGGGGTCGCGGCGAGGACGGCCAGCTCGGACTGGGCGACACGAGCGACCAGCACCGCCCCGTGGCCATCGAGGCGCTGCAGGAGCGCCGCATCGTGCAGATCGCCTGTGGCAGCGGCCACACGGTCGTGCTCACGGGTACGGGGCCGCGAGGACGGAGAGAGGAGAATGGGTAGATGGATGAGTGGGTCGGAGATGGAGCTGCAAGCTGACAGATGCTGTCTTTCACTGCGGTTGTTTTGTCGGGGCAGACGAAGGCGAGGTGTACACGTGGGGTCGCGGGGACGACGGGCGTCTGGGCCACGGCGACAACGGTTGGAAGTTCGTGCCGCGTCTCGTGGAGGAGCTTCGCGGCAAGAACATTCGGCAGGTCACTTGTGGCAGCTACCACACGGCCGCTGTAACAGGTGCGTAGCTTTTCTTCCTCTCGTTCACTCTGTCTGGTAGGTACGAGCGTCTCATGCCATGGCTGTGCTTGCTTGCTCTGATGCGAGAAGTCTCGGGCGACCTGTACACGTGGGGCGGCGGCATGTACGGCAAGCTCGGCCACGGGAACGAGACGGGCCACTCGACGCCTTTCCTGGTGGACACTCTCAAGGGTCTGCAGGTCCGACAAGTGGCTTGCGGCAGTCGTCATACGGTCGTGCTGCTCGAGAACAAGGACGTGTACACGTGGGGGGACAAGGAGAACGGCGTGTCTGGCCATGGCGACACCGAAGGCCACCAGTATCTGCCGTGCCCCGTGGAGGAGCTGCGCGGCAAGGCCATCGTGCAGATCTCGGCCTGTGGCTTCCACACGGCGGCGCTGAGCGAGTTTGGCGAGGTGTTCACCTTTGGCGAAGGCAAATTCGGCCGACTAGGACACAATTCCGAGCGCAATCAGGCTGTGGCCCGGTTGGTGGACGCGCTGGCAGGCAAACGCGTCAAGCAAGTGGCCTGTGGTGGCTTCCACACGGCTGCGGTGACGGAAACGGGCGAGGTTTACACGTGGGGCGGCGGCGAGCACGGCCAGCTCGGCCACGGTGACAAGGTGAATAAGACGGTGCCCACGCGCATCGAGAGTCTGGCGGGCAAGTTGGTGGTGCAAATCACCTGCGGCTGGAGCCACACGGTGGCGCTCACGGACACGGGCGAGGTGTATACGTGGGGCAATGGCGACCACGGCAAGCTGGGCCACAACGACACGACCAAAGTGACGCTGCCCAAAGTGGTGGAGGTGCTGGAGGGCAAGCGCGTGATCAGCGTGGCGTCCTACAACGAGCACACCGTGGCGCTCGTGGACCCGGTGGCCATGCTGCGCGCGTCGCAGCTCACGTCGTCCTACATGGGGGACATGCGGCAGCTCATCGACAACGCCGAGTTCTCGGACGTGACGTTCGTGGTGGAGGGCCGCGCCGTGCACTCGCATCGCGCCATTCTGGCGGCGCGGAGCGATCACTTTCGCGCCATGTTCTCCTCGGGCATGCGCGAATCGCACGAGCACGAGATCCCGCTGCTGCACACGCGCGTGCCCGTGTTCTTGGCGCTGCTGGAGTATATTTATGTGGACTCGATCGACGTGGGCGCCGAGATGGCGCTCGAGCTCTTCGCCGCTGCGGACTTGTACACGCTGGACCGCCTCAAGGGCCTCTGCGAGATCATCGTGCAGAAGAACATTGGCGTGGAGAACGCGGCGGCGCTCTTCCAGTCGGCCGACGACCTGCGCTCCTACCGACTGCGCGAGATCTGCCTCTCGTACATGGTGCTCAACTTCGACATGGTCACCAAGACCGACGGCTTTGCCGGGCTCTCGCGCGACCTCATCCTCGAGGTGCTGCAGAACCGATAGAGCTGCATCCCGCACGACGAGACAAGACACGAGGCACCCTCCGTGGTCTTCTCCCTCCCCCCAAGACGACCGGCCACGCTTCGAGCAGAGTCGCGTTCATTTGGACGTGGGCGGCCTGCGACTTCTCTTCCTGTTGTGCGTGTGCTGCGGCCTCCACCCCTGCATGTCCTCTGCCTTCTGCTGCCGCCTCCTCCCTCTCCCTCCCTTAGTCCAGCCCCCAATGTACACGAAGAAAACAACCCCCCGCGATGATTATTACAAGTATCAGTCACGGCTCTCCGCTTCCGCCTCGTGGCTCTGCTCGGCGGCGCGCTGGACGTGCCAGTCGTGCACCTCGATGCGCTTGCCCACGTCCGCCAGGTTCTGCGTCATGGTGGCCAGCCAGCACTCGGCCAGCTTGAGCTCCGCCTCCAGAGACACGTACTTCATCTCGGCGCGGTTGTACTCGCTGTTGCTCTTGAGGACGGCGCGGTGGCTCTCGCGACAGGCCTCGCGCCGCTTCTCCAGTACCGGGTTCACGTGCGCACGTACAGGCTTGGCGATGGCTTTCGTGGGCGTGTGAGGCGACGCGTGTGCGCTCTCGTGGCGTCCAGCAGCGCCGTACGGAGAGCCGCTCGGAGCTCGCTCCAAGGTGTGGCTTAAAGCTGATCGCCTGATCGGTGGCGGCGTCCGGGTGACAGGAGGAGACCCCGCCGGCGCACGGGCCTCGGGCTGCTGCTGGCGCTTGTCGTGGCCGCGAGAGTGAGCGTGGGCGTGGCTGGCATCGCGGTTGTCAGCGTGCTTGGCCTTCTCCTCCTGTGGCGGTGACGCTTTCAGTGGCTGCTTGGTGGCGGCACGAGCGCGCTGCTCTTGGGCGGGTTCTTTCTCTGGTGATGAGCGCTTCTGCTCGTTCCGAGACACTGGAGCCGCCGGTGAAGGCACGTGGGAAGAGGGGATCGTGTCTGCCGCACGCGTCACGGACTTGTCTTCACTACGTGCAGCGCTGCGCTCACGCGGCGACCGGTTCGATGGGTTTGACGACGAGGCACCGTCATCTTCGTCCCGACGGTGTGGGGAGCGAGATGAGGAGCACGACGACCGCCCGCGGCTGCGTTCGCGCCCGTGGCCGCGCTCATGGCGACGCACGCTGACGCTGCGACGCCGCCGCGAGCTGCGGCTGCGCTCTCGACTGCGACTTCTCCCGCGCCGCCCGACGCTTCTCGGGGAGCGGCTTCTTCTGCCACGTGGACTATCACTCTCGTCACTGGAGGCTCGACGGCGACCGCGACTGCCCTTCGGACTGCGTCTGCGGCTTCGACTGGAGCTTCGTCGTCTGCTGTGGCCTCCGCTGGGGCTGCGTCGGAGGCGACGGCCGCCTCGGCGCCCACGGCGCCGTTTGCCGCCACTGGTGCTCCCGGAAGACGACGGTGGCGGCCGACGCGCCACGCTACGACTGCGACTGCGGCTTCGGCCTCTGCTGCGATTCGGGCTCCTGCTGCGGCGCCTCGTGCTGCTGCTGCCGCGCGCGGGGCTCCGACGTCGCGGCGAGCGGCTCCCGCTCCTGCTGCGACGAGAGCTCCGGCGATCCATCGGTGCTTTGGCTCGCTCTTTGTGTGGAGAATCGCTGCCTCGAGGGGGGATGCACCACACAAGGACCACACCAAAGGACGTTGGACGGTTGACGAGCAGAAATGTGAACGGAAACGATAGCGCGTTAAAAATGTGATCTCCGTTGAAACAGTTGCAGTCTTTGCAACACCCTTTTCAGCAAGAGTACAGATCCAGAGCATTGCGATTTCAAACCTGCCTGCCAATTGTAGACGCCGGAACAAGCAAAGTGTACCACATAGTGAGGGCAAGTCAAAATGGACAACAAGCTGGTCCATAGTTCCATCAAGTCAAAGAAAGGACGCGACGGCGACGGCAGTAGGCAGACAAGGCCAAAGTCATGGCCGGCGCCCGGAAGAAGCTGCGCTGGCAGGAGCTCACGGAGCCCGAAGGAGAGCAAGACGACCATGGGAGGGCGCGGCGGCAGGCGAGGGCCGGTGGCGACCACCCGCCGCTCGCCGTGCTGACGAAAGAGTGCTCGCCAATGCGCAGCAGTAGGGGGCGCAACCAGTCCCACAAGAGCTCGGCGCGCGGCGGGAGGGGCTCGCCCGCGGCCAGACGCACGGCCAAGGCGGCGTCGCAGCGCTCCCGTCCGGTGGTGGAAAGCGCCCACGTGCTCGCTGAGCGCCTCGTTGCCTGCGAGAAGCAGCTGAAGACCAGCGGGCAAGCTCACGCATCCGCACTCGCGGCCCCGGCGCTTTGTTCCTTGCGCACGGGGAGCAAAGAGGCTAACGCTTTGGTGTCCCGCGGCTCGCTAGGTCTGGAGAGCAGGGGCGTGCTGGATGCGGCACTGTGTGCTCTGTGCTTCGTAGCACCAGCGTCCAGATGATCAACGCGTATCCAAGCACAGCAAAGACGCTGGTAGGAACGAGCCGCGTGTCGGTCGCTGCGATTGCTCTGATCTCTGCTGTCAGCCGCCGCTCCAATGGCCGCTACGATTGGGGCTAGCGTTGCAACTGATGTGCCCCTTTCCGGTGCTAACGCTCCGTACGCACGTCTTGGGGCTGCTGCCAGCGTATCAGCGAGCGCCTGTGGATGAACTGGTACCGCGAGATCGACGAGCTGCAGAGTCAGACACATGCCTCTCTCAACCAGCAGTCAGCGCGTCGTGAGCTTGTGTACGTCTTGACCTCATGTTCCAAGTTCTACAGTGAGTTGGCGCAGCAACTGCAAACGTTAGTGCGCAAGCCTCGCCTGACGCCGGAGCACCGAGAAGGTGTCCAGCACTCGCTGCAGCTTGCGTTGGTGGCGCTGGGTGACGTCGCGCGGTATTCGCAGAACCAAATGGAGAAGCAGGAGCCCCGCGACTGGACGCTGGCCAAGCAGTACTACCACGACGCGCTGCAGGTCGCGCCTTCCCACGGCAAAGTGTACAACCAGTTGGGGCTGCTGGCGATGCTCGAGCGCAAACTGCTAGAAGGCGCGTACGTCTACGCCCGGAGCTTGACCTGCGAGCACCCGTTCGCTGCCAGAGACAACTTTCTGCACGCTCTGCGGCGCGGGACGTCTTCGGAGACGCACGCGCAGCAGCAGTGTACGGATGTACCAGTCGGCCAGGCGACGAAGACGTTCTCTTCACTGCTGCTGTCGTGTCAGTACTTGCTGTTCAAGGGAGAAGAGTGCGACGCGGTGTGGAGCTCAGAGTTGGAGCGGATGCAAGCGGCGCTGTGCCATCTGCTCAACGTGTTCGACTCGCAGACCGAGGAGGAGAGTCCTGATGATTCCTCCGAGTCCCGGGCGGAGCTGCTGTCTGCTGTGCTGGTCCGAGCTGTCTGCATCACCATCGCGCTAGCTCACGACGCCCAGGTACGCCGTCAACGTTGCGCGTTGGTTTATGTGAGAGCAAACACATGCTCTGACTCTTTGTGCATGGATGTTGTTGCTGGTGGCTTGCAACAGCACTCGATCGGAGAGACGTCTACTCGCCAAGACTTTGAGCGAGCGTTCGTGGGCTGGAGGCTCAACGCTGCAACGATAAAGGCGCTGGAGCTGGGCAGCGTCGCTGTGCAGTGCGTGCTCACGAAACTCGTCGCGGTGCTGTCAGAGCTGGCCGAATCGGCAGACGCCAAGCGCCTGGCAAACGCTCTCCTGCCGGCGGTCAACGTCTACTTGGACTGGATGCACGCACATCCGGCGCTTCTGGATGGCTTCCACCCGTCAGCGGGCGCTTTCCAAGTCTGCTGCGTAGACATGTTCAACACGCTGTCAGCGAGAGGCTTCATTGAACGAGGGCTGTGCTGCTCGAGCAAGCGAGGAGATCTGTCGGTTGTTGCGCTGCCTGAAGACCGTGAGCTGCAAGGCTTTCTTCCGTGCGAATCGTCGTTCCAGAAGCGATCCCGACAGGAGAACGCACAAGAGGATATCTCGGCGCATCCGCTCACTGATGAGGAGCTTTTGGTGCGACGCGCGGTGCGCTTCATGAGGCTGAGTGAGTGCTTTGTGCTTCCCACGCACTCGACTGCTCCGTCTTCGCGCACTTTCCCCGCTTCTCGCCATCACGCGAACCCGGTGAAGCAAGTGGCCTCCGATGTGGATCCGTTTGCAGTCGACCTTGTGCATCGCGGCCGCCTCTGCGCACTGTGCAGCAACACGAGCACGTTTGGCGACGGCGTGTGCGAGTTTTGCGGGTACGAGGACGAGTGTGAGGACGACGTGCTGCTGGACAATGGGCTTTATACTGTGCAGCAGCCAACTGAACCTTCGTGCGTATGGAGCGAAGCCATGGCGGCCAGCACAACGCCGAGTCCCGAGAGAGTCCGGAGTCCGGAGCGCAAGTCGCCTCGCCCCCGTCGTGCCCCCGTTCCGTCGTCGCCTTTGTCGAAAGCCCAGTCTCCGACCGCAGCTCTAGAGTCGGACTTTACGGCCATCATGGGCATCGGCGCAGAGCACGCTGGCTTCCAGGGCGGCCTCGACGCCGACGCGGAGAACCAGCGCCTGATTGTCGTGGACGCGCCCAACGTGGCCATGCGGCACGGCAAGGGCAAGCTCTTCTCGTGCGTCGGGATTGAGCTGGCTGCGAGCTACTTCCAGGCGCTGGGCCATCGCGTGGTCGCCTTTATCCCGGACTACATGCTGCAGTCGGACGACGAGCGAGCCCAGAGGCAGGAACAGGGTGCCGTTCTCACGGCAGCGAAGATCCCCGATGACGTGGCGCTGCTGGAGAAACTGGTGCAGGACGGACTGCTGATCCCCACGCCGCCGCAAGACTACGACGACTCATACTGCATCCAGTACGCCGGACTGCACGACGGCTTCGTGGTGACCAACGACCTCTTCCGCGACCACGTGGCCAACATGGTGGGCCCGCGAGAGCGCAAGGAGGCCATGCGCGCGTGGTTGCGGGCGCACCAGATCTCGTACTCGTGGGTGCGGAACGAGTTCCTCCCCAACCCGAACTTCAGGTGCGCGAGCGGCCTGTCACGTCGAGGCGAGGTACAGGCCGGTGGTGCATGCGTTGCTGACGTGTTCTGCCCTCCGTGGCGCTGTCGTGCTGCGTTGTCGTGCGCTCGTAGGTTCCCCGAGACGTCGCCGAGCACGTTCTGAGGCGCTCCGCCACCAGACGCGACTGCATGCGCCGCTCCGCTCCGGTGCTGCAGGCTGCAGGCCATTCACGCCGAGGCTTTGCGCATTGGTGAGTGAGACTTGGGGCTCCAGAAGGCGATCCGACTCGCTCGAGGAGAAGCGCGGCCCACTGAATGCGAGGAAGTCTGTCCTCGCCATGCCCAAAGGGGGCGCTGAATGCGTTGCCGTGTGCTGGCGGATCGCAATCCGCGTGATTGCGGTAAGTCTACCGGTGATGACCACGACGCAGCAGCACATGTCGCACTCGTGCATGCTATGCCGCTCGGCCGCAGCACCAAGCGCGTCTGCCCCGGGTGACTGACGAGGTGCATGCGATACCTGCCTACCCTGCTCTCACAGCTCTCACAGCTCTCACAGCTCTCACAGCACGACGCCACGGGCTTCTGGGCTGGACCCGCAGCATGCCGGTGGCCTGGCCTGGGTGGCAAGCTGGAGAAGGCCTGCCAAGGCGCTCGCCAACCTTGTCAAGATGATATATTGTGCATGCGGTGGCCGCCGAAGAGGGGACGACGGAGAGCGAAGACAGACGTCTCTCTGGCGCTGCGGGGCCGACGGGCCGTCTGGCTGCAAGCCGAGCGACCAGGCTGGGCCGCGTCGGGCCGAGCCGCGTCTCGCGTCTAGTGTCTAGTGGAAGAGCTGGGACACCGACTTCTTGCTGTGAATGTTCTGGATGGCCTGCGCCAACAACGGCGCGATGTCCAGCTGCACAATCTTCTCGTTGCCCTCGCAGTTCTTGGGCAGCGGCGTGGTGTTGACCACCACCACCTCCTTGAGCGCCGACTTCTTGATGCGCTCGTTGGCGGCGCCGTTGAAGAGGCCGTGCGAGGCAAAGGCGTACACGTTGCGCGCGCCGTGGTCGGCCAGATGCTGCGCAGCCTTGCACAGCGTGCCGGCCGTGTCGATCATGTCGTCCACGATGATGCAGTCCGAGCCTTCCACCTGGCCGACGAGGTCCATGCGGTCGATCTCGCCGGCCTTGACGCGCTGCTTGATGATCATGGCCAGCCCCGTGTTGGGCAGGCCGTACTTGCCCACGAGCCACTCGCGGAACTTCTTGGCTCGAGCCACGCCACCGGCGTCGGGCGACACCACCACGGGCTTGACCAGGTCGTGGTTGCCAAAGTACGACACGCCCACGAGGCCGCCGTCCAGGTTGTCCACTGGCACGTTGGGCCCGAAGAAGCCCTGGATCTGCCCGCAGTGCAGGTCCACGGCAATGACGCGGTCCACGCCCATGGCCTCCAGCAGCCGCGCCACGTCAGCCGCCGAAATGGGCACACGCGCCGCCATCTTGCGGTCTTGGCGCGCGTAGCCGTAGTACGGGATCACGGCCGTGATGCGACGCGCAGACGAGCGCCGCATGGTGCTCACCATGAGCAACAGCTCCATGAGGTTCTCGTTCACGGGCACGCACGTGGGCTGCACGATGTACACGTCCTTGCCGCGCACGTTCTCGTGCACCATGAGGTTCACCTCGCCGTCCGCGAAGCGCTCCACCGTGATCTTGCCCAGCTGCACGCCCACCAGCTTGGCCACGTTGGCCGCCAGCTCGTGGTTGGCGTTGCCGCTGAAGATCTTGAGCCCGTTGATCTTGGGCTGCTTGGCCACGGCCGCCGGCCGCGGGTAGGCCGGCAGCGGCGCCTCCTCCTGTGCTAGCGCCGTCGACGAGCGCGCCAGCTGCTGCTGCTGCTGGCCACCCAGCGCTGCGCCGGCCGCCGCGCAGCCCAGCGCCATCGCCGCCGTCGAGAACTTGCCGTGGCGCGCTACCAGCTGCCGGAACATGGTGCTCGCTCGCTTAGCGCTTGGGGGGTGCTGCTGCTGCTGCGGCCGGAGGAGAAGAGGAAATGCGCGGACCACTGAAGCGACAGAGGCACATCCACACAGCCGGTCGCCACTATTCGCTTTCATTGGTGGGCGAGGTGTCCGACTGCGCTTGGTGATTCGCTATAAATCACCTCTCTTCAATGGGCAAAATGCCTCGAACCAAATTGTGACCAATGGATATCATCCAAATGTGTTCCGATTTGATACTTTATAGACCACTAAAAACGCGACTTGGGAAGGGAAAGTGCGCTGATTGGTCCGTGATACCACTTATGATTGGTTGAAATGTTGCTTTGCGGAGCCTAAAGTGTACCCCGAGCAACCATTCGGAACTACTTCGCAAAATGCCTCTTCTTGGTGATTGAGGATACTTAACTCTCTGTGATTTGGTAATTGACATGATGAGGGGTGTACTCTGTCACTCTCGGTAAGTGATCGGTCTGTAATTGGCCATTGGCGAATATACTCACCTTAGCTAATAATGTGCCATCTAACACGCCTCAAAACCTTCCGAATTACGCCTCCGCGTGCAGTGCTCACTTACGAGCACAAGAATGTGCGTGGAAAGCAAAGCACAAAGCACAGCTCAAAGCACCAAGCCAGGAAACAAGTGACCATGACGGCCACGCGCGTGCTGCTCATCGACAACTATGACTCCTTCACCTACAACATCTTCCAGGTGCGCCCATGCAGAGGCAGCCGCAGCCGCAGCCGCAGGTAGCTGACGCGCCCTTGTCCCGCCTTGCCCCCTCTGTCCGCAGTACATGGCACAGCTGGGCGCTGAAGTGGAGGTGCGCCGCAACGACAAAATCACGCTGGACGAGATCCGCGAGATGCGGCCTGACCGCATCATGATCTCGCCCGGCCCGGGCTACCCCAAGGATGCGGGCATCTCCTGCGACGTCATCCGCGAGTTCGCCGGCAAGATCCCCATCGCCGGCGTCTGCCTCGGTGCGTATTGGCGGCGGACTGCACCAAACAAGGTCACTGCGCGGCTCTCGGTCTAACCATCGCTGTCTCTCTTGCCGACCGTGCATTCCGACTCTGTGTTTGTGTGCTTGTTTCTATCCTTGCACGTGCAGGCCACCAGTGCATGTACGAGGTGTTCGGCGGCAAGGTGGACCACGCCGGAGAGATCGTGCACGGCAAGCAGGCCGTGATCGCGAACGATGGGCTGGGGCTCTTCAAGGGCATGGCGTCCGAGTTCAAGGCCATTCGGTACCACTCGCTAGTGGGACTGCCCGAGACGCTGCCCGACGCGCTGGTCGTGACCGCCACGGTGAAGGGCACGGACATGATCATGGGCGTGCGGCACAAGCAGTACAAGGTGGAGGGCTGGCAGTTCCACCCGGAGAGCATCCTCACAGAGGACGGTCTGCAGCTCATCCAGAACTTCCTGGACATGTGAAGCAAGAGAGCGGCCAGTCCCGGCGCCGCAGTAGCCAGTATCCGTAGCAAGGAGCGCTTGAATACACGCAAATGCAGGTGGACAGGCAAGGAAGGTGTTGTGACGCAGAGCACTTACGCCACCACGAGACCATTCGACGACTGCCGCATGACGACGCGCAGTCCGCCCTTCCTCCTCTTACTAGGAAGCGCAACGTAACAGCTAATCCTCCGAGAAGATGAAGGGGAGATCCCGCTCGGACTCGGGCGCAGCGGGCGTCGGCACAAACTGCAGCACCAGCAACAGCACCAGACAACAGCAAGCGCCTTGTGAGCTCATCCATACTCCCGCACAGAGACCAGCTCAACCAGCAGCGATTCACGCGCTGCTATCTGCCGCACCTGCAACTGCTCGATCGTGGGGCGGTTCTCCACGGTCCACGACAGGAACTTCTGAAACTGGTGCGGCGTCATTGTGTTCCGCGACTGGTGCAGGATCGTCTATAGTCCAAAGCGCAGGCGTCAAGCGTCCGAGCGTCCAGTGTCAGTGTTCTCTGCATCCACAACGAAGGCGGAAAACCAGTCCTTCCCACCATCCAGCGCCAGAGTGCTAAGGCTCGCAGACGCACCTCAATGCCCGGGACGTAGAGCCAGTCGTGCGCACGCAGGGCCGAAAAGCACTTGCGGATGGCGTCCAGCTTGCGCGCCTCGTCACGCGCGCTCTGCGCCATGCCCCGAATCTGCCGGCACTGGTCCTCCGTGAGTCCTAACTGCGCGCGCAGGGAGCGAGACAGCTCCGAGTCGTCCGACCCAGCCGCGATGAGCACTTGGTTCTCCGAGTTGGCGCGTCGAATCTATAAACACACATGCAACGCCAAATGCACAGCCGTCAGTCCAGTAGCACACGCGCTTCCGTCTGCAACGCGTGGGAGAGCAAGGCCGAGTCGTACCGCGTCTGTATTGCGCGAGTGCTGCCCCAGGATGCGAGCCATGAGCTCCATCTTGGCCTCTTTGGACATGAGCGCGTGGCGCAGATGCTCGCCAGAGCTGTACTCCAAGGCGCTCGCCAGCTCCTTCTCTTGTCCCGTGCCGAACGCGTGCGACTTGAGCAAGTTCAGCGAGCTCTCGAGCTTGGAAACCTCGCCTTCGTACGTCTCCACCATGCCCTTCTTCTTCTCGCGACGTACGCGGGCCGATGCACGGTTGCGCTCCAGACGCCGCTGCCTCCGGTCGTCCTCCTCCTGAAGCTTCTGGTAGATGGACAGCAGGTCGGGCGTGCGCATGATCTGCTTGATCTCCTCCGACCCCATCGACGCCGGGTCCGTGCCGCTCACGCGCGCCAACAGCGCCGTGTCCATGGCCAAGCCGCCCGTGCTGGCCGCGAACTGCGCCGCCGAGATCTGGCTATTCGTCACGCCATCCGGACGGCCGAGCTTCAGTCCGAGGGTCATGCCGCCCTTGTCCTCCCCCGCGCCAGCGCCGCCCAGCATCTGGTACCCTGACGGAGGCGCGTTTCCGTCCTGGAACGACATACTGCGCATTCCCGAGGACGGACTCGACTGCGCCTGCGTGACCTTTGCCGCGCCGGCATTGGACGCATCTGCGCCGGAACGACCGCCATTCCCCATGTACATGAACTGTCCGGACGTCTTCCACTGCCCCATGCCCATCTGCTGCTGCTGAGAAGCACCGACGCCGTCACCTTCCGTTTTGCCAACCGCGCGTCCCAGCATGTTGTAGCCGAACGGCAGCGATCCCCCGCCGCCTTGCGACGAAGCGGACGACGGGGGCATGTAGGAAGGTAGAGAGGACGGCAGATCGCTGCTGTCTCCGCCCGGGGTCTGCATCTCTGCTCCTCGGCTCCCTTCCGCTTCAGCCTTCGCTTCCTTCTCTGCTTCAGCCTTCGAAAAGCTGACGAGTGTTTCACCGGTATATCGGAGCCACCAAGAAGCTTCTGACCGGTTTCTTTTGGTATACCGGTATAAAACCGATAACGATTCGAACTGGTATCCTTCCCGCCAAAAGTCACCGCGGGAAAGGCCATCCAGCAGCAAACAACGGCGCAGGCAGCAGGACAAGGTGGCGCTCGTAGCTGCACGTGCCGTTGAACAACATGGGCATCGATGGTTTCCTTCGGCAAATGCGCGAGGCTGTGGACGACACGCACTTGCGGCAGTTCGCGGGCCAGACGCTCGTGGTGGACGCGCTCTCCTGGCTACACAAGGCGTGCGTGTGACCGACGACAGAGCTGGCTGCTGCTCTTGTTATGCGCTGCTAGCATGAGACCCACGACAGCTAATGCTGTTGCTACTGGTGTCCTTTACACTTTAGATGCTACGGGTGTGCTTTCGAGTTGTCCACGGGCCGCGAAACTGACGGCTACGTCCGGTACATGCTGCGTAAAGTGGACATGATGCGCGCCTGCGGTGTGGGCAAAGTCATCCTGGTGTTTGATGGCCAACGACTCCCACTCAAGGTTCGCAAAGCTTGCTTGTCATCACCCGGAATACCTGGAGTGTCTTCCATAGATGTGCTCATGCGCTGTCCACGGAAATTGGGCTGCGGCTTGCAGGCTTCGACCCACGAGAAACGGCAGAGCTACAAGGAAGAGAATCGCAAGCGTGCGTTCCAGGCCATGGCAGCCTCCAAACAGCTCCAAGGCACGGATCGCCAAGCAGAGCTGAGTCAAGCATACCAGCACTTCCAGCGCGTATGTGGCTGCTCTTGGTGGTTGCTTGCAGGATCGCTGGTATCGTCCACTTGACCTCCCGCCAGATGAGATGTCCAACACCTCTGTGCAATGTTGATACGGCTCGCACAGTCCGTGTCGATCACACAGGACATCATCTCCACTGTCATAGACGCACTTCGAGCCGCCCAAGTGCCTTTTGTGGTGGCCCCTTTCGAGGCCGATGCACAGGTATTGCAGCCTTCCTCCCCTTTCTGCGCATGGCATAGCGCCCAGTGCATGCACTTACGCACTCATGATTCGCTTCGCTGCGGCTGTAGATGGTATGGATGTGCAAGCAGGGTTTGGCATCTGGGATCGTGACGGAAGACTCGGACGTGGTGGTGTACTGCCTGACCGCCAACGTCTCGAGCCCCGTGCTGGTCAAACTGGAAGACAACGGCTCGGTTCAAGTGAGTTGCATCGACCCGTTATTTTGTCCGTGCTGGACGGTTGGTCTCATCTTGGTGCCTTGCATGTTTGCTTTTCCATCGATCAACAGGCAGTGTCGCGCTCCATTCTGCACAAGGGCACGCAAAACACATGTGAGTGGCACTCATGATCTCGCTTCTTGATTTCCAATGCGTGCGCCTTCTAATTGAATTCATCTTCCGCAAAAACTAACCGATGTCGATCCCTTCGCTCGTGCAGCAAAGGCGTTCTTGAAGAAGATCCACTTCCTCACGTCGGGCGAGAAGGAGGCCACGCGCATGTTCGTCCAAGTGTGTGTGCTGGCCGGCTGCGACTTCCTGGACTCGCTTCCGAACGTGGGCATTGTGGTAAGCTGCTAAACCAAACGTGGCCGCTCGCTGCGGTATCTGGATTGGACTGTGTTTCCGATGTGTGCGACTTCTAACGGGTTTCCTCGTGCTAGACGGCGGCAAAACATATCGTCAACTTCCGCGGCGCCCCCGGTCATTTGCGCGTCCAGCGCCTGATCAGTAAACTCTCGAGCACTGGGACGAAGGTCCCGTCTGACTTTTTGGAGCAGTTCGTGAAGGCGGAGGCCATCTTCTTCCACCACGTCGTCTTCAACCCGACGAAGCGGGGCTGCGAGTTCCTCGTCGGAGCCAGTCATGCCAACTGCTTCCCCGATATCCTCAAGCGCGCGCAGGATTCGCTTGGTATGACCCCGTCCATGACTTCTCCAGGCGAAATTGATCTCGTTTCCAGTGTCCGCCATGAGGATCTGCACGCAGCGGCAACGTCCACGGGGAGCTTCTTGGGGCAGATTCGCGCACGCGACGTGGTGGAGCAAATATACAAGGGCGTCGTCTGTCCTCAGGCCCTCCGCAAGTTCACAGAAGCCACAACCATCCAGCACATCCAGTCGCTCCCGCGCTTGGCCGAGCAGCAAGCGCAGCGTGGGCAAGCACCCAGTCGTGGTAAATCTTTCGCTCACAACGCGGGCTTCTCGGACGACCTGAACGACGCAACTGGTGGCCACGCGCTCGATGGTGAGGGAGGCTTCCGATCGCAAGTGACACGCCGAGAGTCCCGCGTCGCTCGTGCTGTCACGACGCCGACGGTCGAGCAAATCGAGAACAAGCAGCGTCAACATGCGCGTGAAAGAGCGTCTTCGCTGCGCAATTTGATGAACACCTACCATCGAGAAGAGACGTCCGTGTCTGTCGAGTCGGCAAGTCCAGTCAAAAACACGCCGCCGCACCGCCAAACTTCCACCGCTGTACCAATCGCCACAGCCAAGAAACGCTCCATGACAAGTGTGTTTGGGAAAACGAGTGCGGTCATGACTGTACCGGCCTCTTCCAAGCGGGTGCCGCCCACTCTGACGGTGATCAAGCCGAAGCTCGCAACGAGCTCTTTGAAAGATCTGGTGGCCAAGCACGCCCGATCTGCCCCGCCCGCGAGCCCTTTCACGCCAGCTGTCCCGAAGGCTGTTCCACGCAGCGCGCCTGGTCCCAAGAAGAGGGCCCGTGAGAGTACAAATACACCATCTACTAGCGCGCAGAAGGCACCAAGACACACCAAGAAGGCGACACCAGGCCGCGGCGGGAAAACCCTGCTGCATTTCTTCCAGAAAAGCGGTTAAACCAGCAAAAGGCGCGAAGGCCAGCATTGACGCTCCACATAACTAGTTGTGCACACGCTCCTTTGCGGTATACTTGCCAGTTTCTCAACGGGTGACGCAGCTCAGGGCCCGCGGCTACTCAATCACGACGCATGTCAGCGTTACTTTGGCTAAACGAGCCTTCGCACGCTTACAGACGAGCCGCAGCATCGAAGCCGTTCTCCCCCTTGAGGTGCTCCTTGATGAGCTTCGAGATGTCCTTGAACCCCGGGTTGCTGGCGTCGTGTGCCAATTGGAAGATGCTCGTCTCGACCGAGGTGATGAACGCGCCGGAGTCGCGCATGCGCTGCAAATTCACACGAATGCACACTATCTGCGTTAGATGCCGCTCCCCCTTACAGGATTTTTGCACTGCGCAAATGGGCCAGCGCAGTAAACTCACGTCCAGGGCGATCGAGCGGTTGAAGCTCGACGAGCTGGACACGGCATCCGCCACCACGTGCACCTCGAACCCCTTTTCCAGCAGGTCCAGACACGTCTGCAGCACGCACACGTGCGTCTCGATGCCGCACAAGATCACCGACTTGCGCGCAGGCATCTCACTGGCAAGGTACGCGTCCACCTCGGGCGTCAGCATGGAGAAGAGCATCTTGTCAAAGACGCGCGCGTCCTTGGCGTCCTCCAGGTTCTTGGTGATCTCGTTCAGCGTGTGGCCCAGCCGCTTTGGGTATTGCTCCGTCACCACCACGGGGAGTCCCAGTAGTTTGGCCGCCGACACCTTTCGACGCAAGGAACGCAGAAAGAGAGAAACAGGCACCTGACGCGTCAGTCCGGATCCAAACCTCGGCAGCGTTCTCCGAGTCTCGCGCGAAGTTGAAGACGCACCATGGTGTTGGTGCTGCGGGCGACGGTGGGCAGCTGATAGATCCGGTCGCGGAAGCACTCCTGCACGTCGCACACGAAGAGCATGCTAGAGCTCGGCAGCAGCCGCCCCATGCGCTTGGACGCAGCGCTCAGAGCCATTGTTTGGCCTTCTTCCCTTCTTTGCTTGCGTTTCCTTTTGCGGAGTGACCCAGCCGAGCTGTCGAGGAAGTTCAACCAGTCGGTGATTGGCGGAAAACAAAGCTATTGACGCGTGTGAGGTGTGTCATTGCCGCTTACAAAACGTGTTGGCGAAATGGCGGTGCATATGATGCACGTGGGCTATCGATTGCAGCTTGACCGGATCACTGCGTAGATGGAACGGCAGACACCGCAAAGACGCACACGGGGTAATGTACACAAGCCAGGTGATATTTGCTTCCATGCTTTCCGCACCGCAGCGGCAGCAGGCGCTCATTCTATCGAGCCAAAATCAGCTGCAGCGGCGTCGTCCGCAGCTAGCAAACTTACACACAGTGCTTGCCCTTGGCCGGCGTCGCCGTAGCAGCCTCCGTGGCCTCCGGCATGCTGTCGGCCTCGTCCGCCACCTGCACAGGCGCCTCCGTCTCGGGCGCCTCCGTCTCGAGCGCCTCCGTCTCGGGCGCCTCCGTCTCGGGCGCCTCCGTCTCGGGCGCCTCCGTCTCGGGCGCCTCCGTCTC
>JAADYJ010000054.1:0-47924 GCA_023338205.1 Halophytophthora polymorphica | reverse complement strand
TGAATTTCGCAATAAACTTACCAGTGGCCAATAGCACGCGAGCTCAGCTCCTACATATCCAAGCAGCGTCTCTCAAACCTAAATATTGACAAAGTTATCACAGAATTTCTAGTGTTCCAGCTTTTTTGGCGCGCAGTGTAGGCATGTTGGCAACATGCCACAATGACTGGAACAACTCATGCATACAAAATCAAGTGCAAAAAGTGCAAAAACGTGCATTTAATACGACGTCTCTGCTCCTTTGGCATTGACCACCTTGTAGTACCGCGAAGGCATGGAGTTGACAAGGTTGACGAGTGTGTCTTTCGGGATGGCATCCCAGGCGTGCTGAACGGCCTCCCTCAGTTCGGCGACGGTCTGGAATTGCTTGCCATTGCAATACAGCTCCCGCGTCATTAGCCTCCACAGATTTCCAATCGGGTCGAGGTCGGCGCTTTTGGCAGGCCAAGGCAACACCTGCAGCCCGGCTTCCCCAAAGAAAGCGTTGGCGACGCGAGAGGTGTGAATCGCCGCGTTGTCCTGTTATAAAACCCAACCAGCAGGAAATGTAGCCTCCCCGTAAGGAACAAAAACATTGTGCAGCATCTCCACGTACTTTGCGCTGTCTTGCTTCCCTTCGAATAACGCAAGCTTGGTCGTCCCTTTAAACGACATCCCGGACCAAACTATGACACTGTTGCCACCTGTCTGTCGCCGGACCCTGGCGCGTACAGGCTGGCGAAGGTCCTGCCA
This sequence comes from Halophytophthora polymorphica, assembly GCA_023338205.1. Taxonomy (NCBI): domain Eukaryota; phylum Oomycota; class Peronosporomycetes; order Peronosporales; family Peronosporaceae; genus Halophytophthora; species Halophytophthora polymorphica. The sequence goes on along the minus strand of JAADYJ010000054.1, from coordinate 47,192 downwards.
GCACCTAGCCGAGCTGTCAGGGCCATTCCGGCACCAGCGTTTCTCGTCCGAGTACACCACCGGATCCCAAAACGAGTACCCTGATCGCTTGGCTAGGTGCTCCTTGCACCACGCCAAGCGCACTTGACGATGCTTGTCCGTCAGCAGAAGCGTTGACTCCATATTGGCGTGTGCTAGCCAGTCGCAACAGCAAGCTGCACTGTGCAGAGCGAACATGCAAGCTTGTTTTCCGTCCGAAGAGTTGGCACTGTGGCGAAGCGCTTGCTGGCATCACGCAGTAGTCAGTGTGGGTCACGGTTCGTCAGTATCGGTGGGCGCGCTCGTTTCTCTTTCCTATATGTGGTGCTTTCGCTCTTCAGTACCCGCGACACCGACGGCTGCAATATAACAAACTACCGCGCAATGTCAACTTGCGATGCGCCTACCAGCGTCATTCCCTCCATTTGGACACGCTCCACCGTCCCAATGGGAGTATAGCAGCCCATGATGCAAGGCGTCAAAGCCCAATTGATTCGTGTGCAGTGCAGTCCTTCAGGCACAGATATCGCATCGCCACCTATTTAGTACACGGTTTTGTACTCCTTGTACTTGGGTTTTGTAAGTTACAACTGCACGAACTGTTCCAGCCATTGTGGCATGTTGACCGGAATACTGTGAATTTCGCAATAAACGCGCAATCACACAAAGACACGAGAAAATCTCCAACATATTCAAACAACGTGGTCTAACCCCAAAATTTGACAGAATCACGCCGAGATTTCGGGGTGCTCCAGGGGTTTTGGTGAGCAGTGTACCAGTCAAAGTATGTTTGGCGCAAGTTCAAGCGTAAACTAGGTTGAAACCCATGTGGCTCGTTCCTAGCTAGGCTCAGCTCGTTTATTCCAGATCTGCCAAGCCTATCAACGTCGTTCACCTCGGTTCCAAGACCCATGACATCGAGCTTATTCTCGCCTCGACAAGAGAGAGAGAGAGAACTACGGCTACTCTGCGGATTCACCAGCAGTAGTTACAAGATCCTCATTCAATGTGCTTTGGGCCACATGTTCACTACGCTGGTCAGTTGTCTGGCCATGTGTCCCCGCTGCCACCACTGCGCGTCGTGCGGTGAGATGGCGACGGCGTGGACCTTGAAGGCTATCACTGCCTTGGATGTGCATCCGGGGAGAGCTGGAGACCTGTTTCGAGATCGACGCGTACCGCGCACTACTGCGTGCAGGATTCGAGCTGCAAGGACAGCAGCGCCGCGTTCACGTCAGAGCGTGACAGACCGAGGAGCAGTTCGAAGAGCTCCAACAACGCGATACGCGCTAGGACGTCGAAGCAAACTTCTAGGACCTTGCGCTGTTCATAGTCTAGGACGGAAAATTCAAGACGTGGTCAAGCAGATCATTCTCGCGATGTCATGGCTCTTTCCATTCCTCGATCAGGCGAAATTCGACTGAGAGGCGATGCCTCGGACCTTCATGAAGCACGTAAAACGTATTGGCCACTCCGCCGCAAGAGGGTCGTTCGGCCTGTTAGTGTTGGCCGTTCGCGCGCGGAGTTCAAGTCCCGTTCTCATCCAAAAGTTGGTATCTACCACCACAGATGGGGTTCTTTTCGCATTTAATTTCAGCCGGCAATGGCACTTAGTAGTTACCAACGGAGTGGGAATTTTGCTGAAAATTGAGAGCAACACTTCCATTAACCCACATTATATGGTCTAGTCAGCTCATTACACTAACACTAAGTAACCACTCTCGTCGACTGAATCCTCGGAGTCGTTCGGAAGGTAAGTAGAGGATGGTAACTCTACGGGCTCCAAGTTGATAGCTCGCTGTTGTCGCTTCTTCGACCGATGCTGAACAAATCCACATACCGCTGTAAAAGCCGAGCGAAGACTGAGACGAAGCTTGGAAGCATTGGGTGCGGCATACCAATTGCAGCGCTGATTTCACGGTCGAAACGTTCGAGGGGTTGTTTGTTCCGCTGACGAGTGAGCTTGACACACCGTGAACATTCCACATCCCTGGGGCGTAAGTATTCAGTCATGTTGTTTTTGTAAAACTGCCAGAATGGAGTCCATCGACTTACCGCGCTGTTTTCACAAGAATCTTGAATCCGCTGACATACATACTGAATACCACGCCCCTTGATCTGGTATTACGGAATCACTGTCAGCATGTCCAAGACGCCCTTGCTCATTGTCACGCGCACCTCGTTGTTCGGAAATCCAAGCTGACGCATCTTCTTCCTGCATGCTTGCTTGAAGTGAAAGAAGCAGTCAACCTGTTTCGCGTCATGAAATTGAACTCGAACTGCATCCAGCAAGCCGCTCTCGAAGTCGCTCACTGCAGTTGAAGGCTGGATCTTGTGGTTGCATGCAATGACGATGACGTGAAGCAGATGCAGTAGATCTCTTGGCTTCTTGATGCGATCAGAGCGTAAAACACTGACACGTAGACGTCTGTCGAGTTGTCGTAGACCACGACAACAATGCATTGAGCGAAGCCACGCGGAACACACCAAAACGTGCCATCGATGAAGATTGTCGCCCCGTTGATCTTCAGTAGTCGTATCAGTGAAGGATGCGCCCAGCCGATCTGTCGCTCCAATTTTCCGTCGATGACCATTGAGTTGTAGAACTGAAAGAACAATAGGTCAGCTGTTCCGGGAACAATTGGCAGAGGTGGAACTCGACGACACCATGAATGCCAGCACTGAAGTGGTTTCGGCGAGTGCTGTGAACACGCCGAATCACTTGCTCTTGAGTGTGGCCCATCTGTGCCATGTCGAGTCCTCTTGGGTAAAAGGAGTCTCGAATGCTGGCCCATATCATCTGTGGCATCTTGTCCATACGAGCTAGCATCATATCGTCAGTGGCAGCTTTCACCTTCTCCGTGACATAGACCACTGGAGTCATCGACATCGGAGTCATGGCGCGGCAGGTGTGCTCCCGTCTTACTCGTACGTGTTGAGCTGTGCGATGAAGTAAAGTTTCGCCTTGCACTTCGAGCTGCAGTAACTGCTGCACCGGAACGACATTTTGTAGTGTGAAGCGTAGTACCGTGTAAATGAGTGACTGTCAATATGAATGACAGCCATCCGCTTTTTTTACGACACTAAGCGCTTGCCACGCCGGTGCCAATCAAATTGACGATCTTGAGCATCAGGTGAGCATGGAACCCCACGAGCCACGGGACGTAGCGGGATATTGTCCGGGTCATCATCTGGAGAGCGAGGTCTTGAGCGCAGCGGAAGAGATTGCACGATATCCGGATGATCTCGCATGCGTGTGTCGTTCGACCCGGTGTTGTTGAAGACAGCGTGTAACGTATCAGCTGGTATGTGCGTCAATAATGCGCACTCTTCGTGTTCAGATTCGTATAGTCCCGCTTGCGACCCACGAGAGGCAGCAACAGTAGAGCTTTCTTGGCCAGGCTCGTTGCCGCTATTTGAACTCTCGAGATACATTCTAGATGCTGGGCTTGAAGGAGTGCGTCCGTGATGTAGGCGGAGTCTTGGTGAGATGCCATGCTTGCTGCTTGGATGTAATCTGGTGGACAGAGGGGGTCGGGCTTTTGTCAGGCGCTTCCTTGTGAAAGTGAGGTTGCCATGACCGCTTTTGCTGACCACTCCTATGGACTTCACCTCATTTGTTAACCAGTCTAATGTGCTTTGGTCATTACCGTATTGGACCTGATATAGTCTATCGTAGGCCTGCACTTCATGTTGGTATTGCCAGGGTGAAGTGTATCGCCATGGATCGCCGAAGGCCGTTGCAGACCACCTGGTGAATTGCCCCGGGTTTAGTCTCATTCTCCAGGCCATGGCGAAGGTGACGAGTCTAGCGACAGCCTAAACCGAATCTCGACGTGATACGACAGGTTATTTGAAGATGGAGGTCAAGAACAGGCCAGAAAGTATCTGCGGCGTCTTTGGTAATTGATCCGGTATGACGGGTATCGGCTTTCAAAGTGATTGCGATCCAGGCGGTCTTGATTCTCGTTCGCCTCCACCCACAGCACCGGCGGTACGGAGCTGAGCATTGGGCTCGCTCACAGCCCGCACAACAACCAGCTCCAAGAGCAAGGCAGCCTCGGTGGGCGTCAAGGCTCGCGAAGATGAACGCGCGAAGACAGCCAGAGCGCAGCACCCAGCCAGCACAACTCGGCCAACTGTGCAGGTTGCACCGCAAGGTCGATGGAGTGGAGAGACCGAGGGGGAGAACGACTCGGGCCGCCAGTCGGACACGCCTGAGAGCGACTTCTACGACTTCTACGGCTTCAGCAGTACGAGGAACCAACCAAAGACGCTCTACCCCGACGACCTGTTCAAGCTCCAGCCGCAGCTACTGCCCCACGTCCGGCCGGGCCTCCAGTAGCGACACCTCAATACATCAAACTCCTGCCACTCCTGGGATCGCAGCCTTGGACGTGACACGACTGGGAGACCAAACACGGACTGTATTGGCGAATAAATGAACTGCTCCACTTGGACGGGGCTGGCCCGCTGCTTCGATCGCAGCGGGCACTGCGCCTCCCCCCGCCTCAAGCACTAAATAACACTTGGACCTGCCTCTAAATCTCGTACAGCCGCACAGAGGCGCGCTTGGTGGGCATGGTGGCCGCCAGGTTCATGCTGTTCTTGTGCTTCGAGCTGTAGCGCTTGGACCGCACGCCTGGCGCCGAGTTAACCCCACCGCTGGCTACGCGACTTGCGCTGAGCATGCAGCGCAGCAGCTCCTCCTGCTCGGCCAGGCACTGGCTGATGGACCGCGACGGCGCGTTCCGCGTGGTTGAGGTGGCCCGTCGAGACATGCGGCAGTTGGATCGCCGTCTGGCGCCGTAGTGCGAGCTGAGTTCCTGCACGTGCGTGGCCGCGCGACTTTGGCGTCGCAGCTCCGAATCGGGCACCATGTCCATGGTGTCAATCACCTCGGAGACCTCGAGCATGGCCGGCTCTGGCTGGTGCGGGGCCTGTTGCTCCCGTGGGTTCTTCTGACGGGACTGGCGGAGTCGCGCCTGCTGTTGCCGGGCTTGCTGCACGCGTCGCGCCTGCTTCTGGCGGGACCGCTGTCTTGAGCGGCCAGAGTGCTCGTCCAGCACGGCCACGTCATCGTCAATGACGTCCAGCGTGGCCACAAACGACATCTTGTCCACAGCGTCGCTGGACGAGATGGAGGACGCGACGGATGAGCCGCGCGAATCGTTGAGACCGCGCGAATCCGCCAACCCCCGCGAATTGGAGAGCTCCTCAGACTCCGTGTCGGACCAGTCCGAGTTGGACCACTCGGACGCGGGCTCGGACCACCACGACTTGCGCGTCTCGCTCTGAGGCGCGTTGCTACTGTTGTCGCTGAGGCCGTCGACGTTCTTGGCGGGTCGAGGCGCTCGGTGGGCTACGTTTCCGTCGTGGCTGCTGCCAATGTCAGACGATGGCAGCCGCGAAAGCCGCGACGGGCCCGAGTTGTAGGCGTTCTCGCTGTCGGTCTCCTCGCGCATGGTGGTCATGCAGACCTTGCAGAATTTGGCCTTGACAAGCTGGAAGACGCGTGACTTGGTGGCGCTTCCTTTGGCGCCCGGCGCATCGCGGATGGTCACGCAGCGGTGGCAGAAGACGTCGCCGCAGAGCCGGCAGTGGTGCCGCCGGCGCATGGCAGCGTGGAACGGCCGCGCGCAGATGGTGCACACCTTGCGCGAGTCCTTGGGCACCCAGTTGGCCTTGCTCACCAGGCCTTGCTTCGAGATGCGCTTCGAATCCACGTAGAGCGCCATGTCCTTGAGCGTGCGCATCATCTTGCGGAAGCTCTTGGCGCTCACCGAGTAGCCCGCGAAGTCGTTCTCGCTCATCATGAAGAGCTGCGTGGCGTTCGTCTCCATCTCGGCCGGCCGCACGATCGAGACGGTGTGCGTTTTGATGCGCTTGGTCTTCAGGCGCCGGTACAGGTCGGGGCACTCGGCGATCTCGAGCGGCACGGTCACCCGCACGCCCACGTCGCGTCGCCGCTGGTCCTTGGTGTAGGCGATGTACTCGAGGAAGCAGTTGTCGCGCTTGTGCGCGAAGGGCGACGGCTGCAGACACGTCCATTTGATGCCCATGTACTCGTGCGGCTTGCCCGACGTGCGCGTGTGGATGTTCTGGAGCACGGCAGCATCCACGGCGTAACCAAACATGAACTGGTTCCACTCGAAGAGCTGCTGCGACGTCTCAGCGTAGTAAAAGTCGACGAAGTTGCGGTAGTCGCCATTGATACGGCCGAAGATGCGGCACTCAGAGCTCGTGAGCCCCGCCGGAGAGTCCTGGCGGATGGCCGTGAGCCCGCCTTCGCTGCCCATGGGCACCCAGGGCCCGCCGTACCGCGGGTGGAGGCCCTGCGCCTCGTGCCGCTCGTACTCGGCCAGCGCGTTGCGCACAATGCGCTGCATCTGGCGTTCATAGTCAGCGACACACGCATCCGAGAGCTGCACGGGCGGGAAGAAGTTGTCCGGCACGGGGAACGTCTTGGTGTCCAGACTGCAAAAGAAAGCGACAGCACCAGAGACAAGAGTACCGTCAGCCCACGCAGCGCCAACGGTTCGAGGATGGACTAAGGCGAGCCGTCATGGGCTTTGCAGTCGCATTGGGGGACGCACCGAGATTGGGCGCGCTGCCGACTGGGCAGCATCCTGGCAGGTCGAAGAGACCGAACTACTGGCGAACGGCGCGCTGGAAGGCGAAGTGAGACGATCGAGTTTGCTCACTCGGGTCGGCTCCGTCCGCGGACTGCGGCTGGAACTGCCACCTGACTTCGGTGAGACCGCGCGTGCAGCTGTTGGCGCGAGTGGAAGTGGGCGAGCACTTCACTCCGGCTGGGGATTTCCCTAGTGATGCGAGGCTGGGACACCGACCCGACCGCCGAAGCACAATGCACACGAGCAAGCAGGAGAAGAGTCAGTTGATGAAGACCCTCCCAGCTGGGCTTTCGCGCCGCAATTCGCGGCGGACCACGGACCGAGGCTCACACACAGCCAAGCCTGCACTCGGCGTGCGTAGACGGAGCGTCTGGTGCAAAGGTTTTCCGAGGATGGGGTGGTCCCGGGGCCATGACACAAACAAGGACTCGAGCCTCTAGGGCCACTGCGCTCGCCATTGCGCTCACCATGCGGCCGCGCGGTCTTTCTGGCTGCACGCGCAGAGGGAACTCCTTCGTGCGACGGATTGCTGCGCCTCGCGTGCGAATCGAAGCGCTCCGAATCGCCTCGGGTCTCACGGGATCAAGGAAGTGCATGGCCACACTCGGATTCGGCAGCCAACGGCTAAAGGTTCGGGGCGCGGAAGCTGTGGACGCAGACACTCCACCCGAGCGCGGCTGTTGGCAACCGAGCGCGACCTCAAGCCTCGGACAGGTATGCGGTTCACTTGCTCTAGCATAGCACGGCTCGAGCGGCTTGCGGCTTGCTCGTGGCCAAGCGCGCGGTGCTGCGCAAAGTCGGCGCTGGCGGGGCAGTGTGGCGGAGATCACGCGGGAGCGGCCAAAGCACCAACGTCGCGTGACCCTCTCCTGCGTTGTAACGCCCCCTGCGGTTGCCATACGGCGCTAGAGCCCTTCAATGAGACCACCGAGGCCCCACGGCGAGAGATGCTCGGGGTGTTCAAGCCTGGGGACGCACGGCGTGGGGCGGGGAGGCCTTCGCCTGCGCGGAGGGTCCCACTTCTGCAAGCATGCACACTCGAGCAGCAGAGCTCTTCAAGTATTCAGCGTGGATGTACAGTTCACACCGGATGCGCCTCGGCGTGTGGCTCCGAGTTGGCGACCCACACGTCTCGCTTCAACGAGTAAAGGTCGCCAGGACCAAGCACTGCGCGACCGTCGAAGCATGCTGAGGGTCGGGCGCGAGGTGCGACGTTGCGGTGCAATGCTATGCAAGTACTACATGCAGTATGGCGGTGCCGTCGCCACGCGGCTGCGCAGCAAACGCCGCCTCCCCGCAGACCGCCAGGGCGTGCATGGTGTTTCCCACCTTCACGTCCAGCGCCGCGAGGGCTGCAGCCAGCCTCGCCGCACTGATTGACACGAGTCTGGCTCGCCGCCAAGACGATTAATCCTGCCTCGAGCTCTTGAATCAGCCACGTCAGAAGACCCGCCACGCTGCCTTGGGATGACATGGACGGCTTCCGAGGCGCTGGCACCGCTACCGTGTGAGGAGCGAGCGATGCGGCGTAACGCGTCACAAGTCGCGGCGACCGCACGCTCTACGGTAGCAGCGACTTGAACGATTCGGTTCGAGCCGTCACGCTGAGACCTCGTCCAGAGGCGGCGGCGGTCGGCGCCACAACGGACGTAAAGGACTTGACCCAAAGCGACGCTCTTCCAGCGGGCTCAATGGCTGCGCCCACAAGCTTGGCGTCACGACGCGGCCAGATGGCGGCGTGTACGTACGTCCGCCCCACGCGGTTGAGCCGGAGCCGGTCGGGGCACTGCGAACCAGTTGCATGAGGCATGAGGCATGAGGCAGCCCTGTTAAACATTGGCCGTCTCGTGTGTGCCGCTTGGTACAGCGCGTTGCACACGCTCACGCTCGACATGGTGCTCGGACGCTGGAAGCAAGCGAACGACGTGGCCATTTCGGTCTGTGATCCTGTCGCTACGAGACGAGCGCCCCTGGGAGGAACGCCATACGGAGGCGACACGGCAGCTGGTGCATGTGGTGTGGCGCGCTGTGCTTGAAGCGCACCGAGAGTCTCAGCTGCGAGGAGCTCATTAGCTCACGCGAGGCGGGCGTCGAGCCACTGCCCTGGCTCGGAGCCAGGGCCAACGTTTGTGGTGCCTTGGACGGCCTTGGACGGCACGACGCAAACTGAGCGACATCAACACGAAGCTGCAGGCGCAGATGAAGTCCGCGAGCTCTTCGCGGCCCCGGACACGACTGCAACTGGCATGTGAGCCGCAGCGTTATGTATCGAAGTCGCTGGGCGTCTGAAAATTGTCCGAACCTGGTCGAGGAGCAGTTGGGTGTGGATGGCTACGACCGACGTGCAGGTACAGACCGGTAAACAGCAAGACCCGAGCGGTTCGGCGTCCCCTCGCGGTGGCTGGCCTCAAATCCGAGACGAATGACTGGGGAACCGGCTGGCGCTTTGCTGCTGCGCAAAGCAGCACCGAAAGGCGAGAGAACCAACACGAACAGCTCCGGCTCGGCGCACTCAGCACGAGGCAACAGCCGCCTCGAGCCTGTCTGTATGTCTGCACGCAACGAACGAGCGTTGGGCACGGCATGGCACGGCATGGTTGGGTTGGGCCTCCCGCGTGCCTCGGGATCTGCTGCCATCACCTGCTCGCTCGGAGACAGCCGCGCTCCGTTCTCGCTCTGTCTGCTGCAAGCGTTCGTTCTGCCCCGCGGCACCGATGCGTCGAGCCAGAGCATGTGGCCGCGCCGAGAGTCGCGACTGGAGCGCTGGTCGGTCAGTTGCGCTTTTCGACCGAGCCGCCATCGACCGACGGCCCCACCGCGACGCGAATCCCAGCAATGGAGACCGTGCCCGTCAAGTTCCCGCTGCCGGACGGCTACTTCCCGCCGGTGCGGCTCACGCCGGAGCAGATCCAGGGCTATGAGCAACAAGTGGAGATCATCGTCAAGAATGCGCTGGCCGAGCACAACCTGCACGAGGCCATGGGCGCGCACCCGAACTACGGCCCGCGCTGGGAGGCCGTGGGCACGGCGGAGCACCTCACGGCGATCCGCGAGCTCGACCCGACCCGCAACGTGGACTCGTGCCGCATCTACGGCCGCGTGGACGGTAGCTACCGCAACTTCGTCGACTTCTACTACACAGTCACCTCGCAGCAGTTCTTCGCCGTGAACCAGATCATGTTTGGCTATGCCGTGGACGCCGCCGTGCTCTGCAACATCCACACCAAGGAGTCGGGCAAGCCCCACCAGTACATGGGCATCAAGTGGCTCTGTCTGCAGCCCAACCCGCTGGCGCGCAAGCGCGATAGCTGCTTCCTCGAGTACCTCGCGTACACGAAAGACCTGCAGGGCCGCGACGTGGGTGTGCGCGTTATGCTGCCCATGGACCTGCCCGAATGCCCGCCGCTGCCGGACAAGATGAAGAGCAAGCGCAGCCGCATCCACGCGGTGGTCATCTCGCGCGCCGCGGGCGACAACACGGACGCCACGCACCTCTTCATGACGGCTGAGAGCGACATGGTGAATGGCGCGGCCGACGGCGTGCCCTTCAAGAAGCTCATGACGACGCTCAGCTCCATGGCGCTCTACTCGGACTCAAAGCGCATCTCGATACACGGGCTGGCGGAGCGCTCCAGCTGGGTGGACAAACATGCGCGTAAGAGCTGCCCCGTGTGCAACCGCAAATTCAACGCCACGCGGCGGCGCCAGCACTGCCGGCTCTGCGGCGACGTGGCCTGTCGGCGCTGCATGACGGTGCGTGACGCGCCGCAGGTGGACGACTCGACGCCCGTGCCGCCGCGCACCTTCCAGGTGGTCAAGACGCTCTTCTGCAAGGTGTGCATGAGCAAGGTGCGCGACGTGGACATTGGCTCCGTGGCCTCCAACTCGACCTCGTTTGACAGCCAGGACGAAGCCCAGTCGTCCGAGAACGAGGGCAGCGGGTGGTTCCTCGGACGCTCGGGCGGCAAAATGCACGCGGCGCGCTTTGACGAGGGCAACCGGTACTCGTTCACGGACACGGGCGGCTCGTCGGTCGTGTCGCTGGACACGCCGAGCGACAAGAGCGCCGCGAGCTTATGCACGCCGCAGAGCAAGATTGAGGAGGAGAACGTCCTAGAGGGCGAGCTGGACAGTGGCAAGACCACGGTGCAGTCAGCAACGGACTCAGTCGAGCAGAAGGCGCAGATGGTGACCAAGACCTCGGTGTCGTCGAAGGAAGAATGCGACTACCGGGAAGCTCCGCCCGCCATGATGATCGACCTGCGGCACTTGCGCACCATGGCGGGCGCCGAGCGTGTCGTGGCGGAGGCTGAAGAGGAGGAGCTGCGTGTGATCCGCGAGTCACTGGCGTCCGTGGAATTGGGGGACGTCCGGTCGGCCTGGAAGGTCGAGGGGGAGGACGACGGCGCGCCCGCATTCACAACGGACATTGGTCTGAATCTCACGCGCTTGGGCGACGACGGCGTGGAGACCGTGGAGCCGCAGCGCGACTTAGAGTTCCGAATGGGGCGTCCCGCACCTGTGGCCCCGATAGCCGCGAGGCCGCGCCAGCACGAGGAGCAGTCGCTGACGGCGTCGGCGCGCGCCAACCAGATGTACGCGAACAATGCTATCGACCAGCGTCTGGCCGAGCAGGAGGAGCTGCTGCAGCGGCTGGTCATGGCGGCCAACTCGTCGGGCTACTATCCGGCCCCCAACGGCAGCGGCCACAGCATGCCGACGGCAGCGGCCGAGGAGAAGATCACCGCTATCGACGACGTCGACTAGAAGAGGCGTTGCGGCGCTCGGACAGTGTTAGTTAGGTTGTCAAATTCTTCGAATCTCAAGTGTATTTTGCGTCATGAACCCTTTGCTCTTGCTTGCGCGAGTCCTCCTTGGAGGCATTCGGCGCTGCATTCGCTGGCATGACATGCAGACACCTCGGCTCGCACCGCCGACAGCTACGAGCAGCAGCTTCAGGGAGGCGTCGAGCTCGTACGGGGTGCTCTGGGCAGCAGCATCCGGTGCGCCGATCTTGGGCTTGGCTGGCTGGGGCTGGCTCGCTCTCGTGTCCGATTTCGCTGATCGCCGATCGGTGCCCAAGCGTCCAGCGCCAGGACAGTCCTTCGCACGCCAGCGTGCAAGAGATTTGGAGCTGCGATAGACGACCCGAAAGCGGACCCCGTCTCCCACACTTGCTTGCTTGCTTACTTGCTTGCTCCGAGTGACTTCGACTCGAAGTTTGAGCCTCGAGTTGTAATTCCAGACAGGCAATTGCAGCGTACGAATTCTCGGTGACGAGACTTCGGTGCACACCTTTGCTGGCTGGGATGGCGGCAGACTACATGTACGACGCGCGGCATTCGACACGAAAGAGGAGCCAGCGCCATGCATTCCGATCGGGAAGACACTCCACCGAGCTTCCTGTGCGAGTCGTGCTCGCACGTGCCCAACGCGTCTATCCAACGCCGGAAGACTGCGCCGCCAAGCCCATGCGCTAGGCTCCGCGTCTCCAGATTGCTAGAACTTCAAGATCGTCCAAGCTGCACTACATTCGATAGGAGGGCTTCGTCGCTACTCCTCTGGCTGCAACCGCAGACTTCCACTCAAGACTACGATCGGACTCGCGCCGCATCCAGCAGGCGCCGCAGCAGCAGCTCTTGCTCGGCAATGGACTGACTGATGGAGCGTGACTCCGGCGAGACGGCGCTAGCGCTGCTGCCAGCGTCGAAGCTCGTACCCGCGTTCATCTTGCGGAACATCCTGGAGGGGGACATGAGGCGGCTCATATCCACGCCGCTGCGGACGCAGGCTGGGCGCCACTGCGACCTGTGCTCGAGGTAGTCGTCATCCAGGACGTCGTTAAAGTTGATGGCCTCGGCCATATCTCCGAAGGACCGGAACGTGGACATGAGGTCCGAGTCCGAGTCGCACTGCAGCTCGAGGTTCTCCGCGATCATATCGTCCGCAAAGCTGCCGATGAAAGACCGCTCGCAGGAAGGCTTCGTGGACGCACCCGAGTCGGCGAACGTCTCCGTCGACGTTGCCTCGAGTTGCTTCTCTTCGCTCAGCATCATGGAGTCGGCGCGCCCCGGGACCAGCAGACTAGCGTCCAGCTGACGCATCCGAGACACGCACACGCGGCAGAACTTGGTCTTGGCCGTCTTGAAGGTCCGACCGCCGTCATCGCGGTCCGGCACGCTGGTGACGCGTGAGATGAGGCACTGACGGCAGAAAATGTCGCCGCAGAGGCGGCAGTGCTGGCGGTGGCGGGTCACGGAGAAGTCTCGCGAGCACAAGCGGCACGAGGCGCGCGCCTTCTTGTTCACCCACTCGCTGGGGCACAGCATGCCGTGCACGGCGATGAGCTTGGCGTCCACGTACTTCGGCATGCGGTGCATCTTGCCCATGACCATCTTGCAGAAGAGGTTGGAGACCACAAAGCCCAGCTCGTTGCCCTGGCCCATGAGGAAGAACTCGGTCACGTTCGGGTCATCGTCTGCGGCTCGAACGATGGTGATCATTTGCACGTCCATCCGGATGGCCTTCATCTTGTCTGGCAGCGGCGGGCACTCGGGCAGCACGAGAGGCGTTGTAACGCGGATGCCGATGTTGCGGCCACGCAGATCCTTGGTGAAGGCCATGTACTCGAGGAAGCAGAAGTCGCGCTTCTTGACGATCGAGAGTGGCTGCATGCAGACCCACTTGATGCCCAGGTACATGTGTGGCTTGCCCGACTGGACAGTGTGGATGTTTTTGAGCACGGCGGCGTCCACGGCGCAGCCATACATGAATTGGTTCCACGCGAAGAGCTGTCGTGGCGTCTCGGCGTAGTAGAAGTTGAGGAAGTTGCGGTAGTCGCCGTTGATGCGGCCGAAGATGCGGCCCTGGCAACCGTCCCCACCTGTGTTGCACTTCATCGCCGTGAGGTCTCCGACGTGGCCCGACACCTTCCACGAGTTACCGTCATCCGGCCGCACGCCCGCCTCGTGCATATCGTAGTCGACCAGTGTGTTCTTCACCATGATCTGAGCCTGCGCCTCAAAGCCCTTGGTCTGTGCCTCGGTCAGCTGCACATCGGGGAAGTACCCTTCGGGCACGGGGTACGTCGTGACCTTGGGGTTGAGTGTCGCCTGAGGGCTGTAGCATAGACCACCAGAGCGGCAGTTAGTCCTCGCTTCGCAGAAAATGGCAGCTCAAGACTGCGTGCGTCTTGTTACTAGCTTACCGTTCGGCCGATGTCGGTGCGGGGGTGACGCTCATAGTGCAAAAGGGATAATGAGACTGCTGCTGCGCCGTCAAGCCGACCAGCCAAGATAGCCGCAGGCGGTACTCGTGCATCTTGCTGCGGATGACGGTGCCTTGGCGAGGAAGGCACGCCGCCCTTCCGGCCTTATCTTGGCACAGGTCACACAAAGTTGCCTGTCACTCACTCATAACATGAATTAAATATGGCAATCTATAGTATGTAAGGGGATTTTACAAATGTACAAAGGCACTTGTATACGTTGGACATACCATCAATTTAGCCAACCTATTCGATGGTACAGACGAACTCGTGCGTGGCTTCAACCGCCGTGAGACCCGAGTCCACGCCGCGACTGCGCCTCATAAAGACTGTGGCTGGCTGGCGCATTCCCGCCCAGCAGACACTTCGAGGCAATGGACAGCGCGCTCCCCATCCCAACGCTCTTCATCTCGAGCGTAATGCCCTCCACGCACGATTTCGCAGCCAGCGCGCGGCGACTTGGCGGGTTCCAGAGCGCGTGCGGCACGGCGAGTGGCTCCAGGGCTCCGTGGGGCCGACCATTTGACACCCAAATCATCAGCAAGGGTTCCAACGTAGTGGAGCCCGGGTGTGAGTACATGTATGCCCAGACGCAGCCATGGGGTCTGCATCGCACGGTGACGGCGCCGACTCTCGCGGTTGTCTCTCTTCTCCAGTCCGGAGCAGTCATTCCGCCGTCGACTGGCGTAACGGCATCGATAGCCAAAGACAAACTGCTCGGGGTAGACTTCAGCACGGCGCTTGCTCCATGGCCTGAAGTAGAGTTCGTCGCTCTGGGACCCGTAGAGCTATCCCGAATGGAGAAGTCGCGTTCGAGCTCACTCGACCGTGATAATGGGATGAAGCACATGTATTGCGGACTTTGTTCGCGCTTACCTCAGCACTCCGGGCGGGAAGCTCGATGTCCACTGCCACGCGAAAGAGCGGCAGTGTCATCTCGAGCCAGAGGTGGGCAAAGGAAGGCAAGACAGGTGCACGGGAGCGAGTGGAGATTCCCTTGGCACGCGCGTCGACGCATCGTGTTGCACGCGCCACCCCCATGCAAACGAGAAGGGCCAGCCACCCTACCTCTCCAAGTGAACATGTGTGCCTCTCATAGATATCATGTTCTTGAAGTTTAACCCTGATGGTAAGCGTCTGTCTTGGACTGCGTGGAGATTCATCGCTGCGTTCGCGAGAAATCGGGCGGACGGGAGCCTGTGCCTCTGTCTGGACGGAGAAGCTGCCTCGATGCGGCCTGGAAGATAGCTCCACACTGGCTGGACGCTCGACGCTCGACGCGTGCGTCTCCCGTGTCGGCTTACAGCTCGTAGAGCACGTCCTCTTGGTAGTTCAGATCCGAGTCGGCCTTGGACGCTGCCGTAGACTCGGTTTTGCCGTGACGGCCGCCGTTAGCCGTCATGACCAGGCGTCGCAGGATCTCGCTCTGCTCAGCAAGACGCTGGTCCAGTGAGCCTGGCTGTCCCTGGTCTGTGCTGCGCGTGCGGCGGCAATTGGAACGCGGCGGCAGGCGCACAGGGGTCACGGGCGTCGATGTGTACCGGGCGCGTGACTGGCTGCGGAACTCGGCGAACTCCCGATCAAAGTCGGTGACATACTTCGACTTTGTGCTGGGACCTGGGCTGAACGTCTCCGACAGCGGTTGCGGCTGGCTTCGTTCGCGCCGCTGCAGCTCCGAATCCGGCACCATGTCCTTGGTGTCGATGACCTCCACGATACTGGAGCGCCTGCCGAGTGCGCCGGCCTCCTCATCGATGCATTTGGGCACGCGGCCTTGATCGCCCGTCAGCTCCATGGCCTCGAGTGCCGTCAGGAACGAGTTCTTGCCCGCCGTGGAGCGCTCCGAGCCGTTCGAGGAGCGCACGGTGGGCGCGTGGCTCGTGTTGCGAGACGCCGCGCTAAAGCGGCAGGACGCCGATTTCCAGCTGTCGGTGTCCGACTCGGCTTCGGACCACCACGACCCACGACTATCCTCGGTCCAGACGGTGCTGCGGCGCTGGCCGTCAGTCGGACGGTGCTGCGTGGAGGCCCGCGGCCTGCTGGAGTGCGTTGAGGACGAGCACATGGAGCGGCGCGTGGCCTCCACCTGCTCCAGCATGAGCTCCTCGGCGTCCTGCTCGCGCGAGCGGGTCACACACACCTTGCAGAAACGCGTCTTGATCACGCGGAACGTCTTCCTCTCGCTATCCTCGTTCAACTGTTGCGGGTCTGGCGCTGCTCGTCGAACCAGACACTTGGTGCAGAACACGTCGCCGCACAAATGGCAGTGACGGCGCCGTCGACCGGCACGGAAGACACGAGTACAGATCCCGCACTCCGTTCGCACGCGTTTGGGCACCCAGGGCCGCTGCGTCTCCCCGAGATTGTTCGCCACGGTGGCGTAGCACTGGTCAGGGCCGAACGTCTGGTCCAGCAGTACCGGGTTGCTGTTAACGGCGGCGATGCGCTTGGCGTCGGCACTGCGCGACACGTTCTTGAGGGACCGCAGCAGTCTGCGGCAGTACTTGGTCGAGGCGGTGAGCGCGTGGCACTCGCTCTGGCTGGTCATGAAGAGCTGCGTGAAGCCCGGGTTCGTCTCGTCGGCGCGCGCCACCGTGACAGTCGTGGTCTGTTCGCGCTTGGTCTTCATTGCACGCGGCAAGGGCGGGCATTCGGGTATCTCCACGGGCAGATTGACGATCACAGCGACCGCGCGGCCCTGCGAGTCCGTCATGTGCGTCACGTACTCGAGGAAGCACGCGTCACGCTTGCGGGCCAGCTTGGACGGCTGCAGACACGTCCACTTGATGCCAAGCGACGCCTTGTGGCGCTGCTGCTTCTTCCTCTGGAGCCGACTGCTCTGCACGCTGCGGTGTAAGTTGATATTACAGAGCACGGCGGCGTCCACGGCACAGCCGAAGAAGAACTGGTTCCATGCGAAGAGCTTGGCGGACGTGTCGGCCGAGAAGAAGTCCACGAAGCGGCGGTAGTCGCCAGTCACACAGCCGAATGTGCGCGTGGAGCACTGCGACGCCTGCTTGCACCGCAGCGTCGTGAGCTCCGTGTCGCGGGCCACTTCGTGCCAGTGCTTGTCGCTGTCGCTGTCGCTGCCTCTGCGGTAGCCCGCGAGCCGTGCCTCGTGGTCCTCGCAGGCTTGCAGGCCGCCCAGCGCGAGGTGCTTCACCTGCTCTTCGTACTGCTGCACCTGCGCCAGCGAGAGACTCACGACGGGGAAGAAGTCGTCGGCCACGGGGAACTCCAGCTTGCGCACCACGGGGCGTCTGTCACGGCACAGAAACCACAACCATCAGACGAACTGCAGGTCCAGCTGCTGGGCTTGAAGCTGACGGCGCAGTTACGCCGAGTACTGCACAGCCAACACCAGCATGCGCAATCTCTGCTCCACAGTACTTACGCTGACGGTGCCGCGGCCGAGGCCGAGGCCGACGCGGAGCGGGCGGGCGTCGTGCGCGGCATGCCAGCCAAATCGAGAAATAGCGTCGCTCTGTGCGTCTGACGAGCGAACAATCTAGCGCTGTGCGTGTGCGGGGGCTCGGTGGCTTGGCTCCGTGTGCACCCGAGCGGTTGTGCGGTCGTGCAGGCGGTGAGCCACGCGAGCTCCGTGATTGGCACTGGGATAGGGCGGACTGCGCCTCACACGCTGCCCGAGGCGAGTCCCGCCTTGCATTGCGGCGCGGCCGGCCACGAGCGTCGGGAGCCGCCGCTCGTGTTTGATCCGCGACAAAAAGCAGACATCTCCGGCTGGGTAGTTGTTCTCGCAGGTTCTCGACTGACTGTCAACCATTTACTTGTTGTATGTTCCTGGCGATTTGGACCACTCATAGGAGGTAGTCGATTCGACGGGGTATACGTTATAGAAGGGAGAAAGAAGTGGCCACTGCCCGAACGTCGGATCGTAGAGATCTGAAGAGGAGTCCCGTATTCGGTTCTCCACGAGTGGGTCGCAGCGACTCGGCCTGCCGCTTGTGCTACATGAAATGGCCTGGCCCACCCTGCTGCGCCCGGCCTCCAAGGCAGGAAAACCACAGACTGCAAAGCGCGGCGGTGGCCATGCGGCGGCTGCTGTCGCTGGGGCACTTGACTCACGCTCCCTGCCTCTACAAGAGCGAGCTGGGACCTCCCGCCTTGTTTGACGGCCGACCAGCCCGTCTGCCACCGCCACGAGGACGTGGTGACGAGGTTCCGCAGAGAGTCCGGCTCCCCAAGCTTGATCCACACTTGCACGCGATGGGTGAGCTGAGCCGGCTTGGCTGCGGCGGAGGCGGCTTTCGTCTTTGCTGCCTGGCTTTCGCGTCTCGAGGAACGCGGTGGAAGATGAGACCCGGCAGTGCTATGCAGACTAGCCGGTCTTGTCAAACGTGGCCACATGGCTCCGCAGCCATGACGCCTCCCACCCGATCGCACTGCCTTTCGAGATCCGCTCGACGCGAGTCGACGCGGTAGCTGCAGGCTTGACCACCAGCGCAACGCAGCCCAATGTCGGTGGTCCGCCCCATCCACACGTCTTCTGTCGCCCTCGACTCCCCTGGCGTTATCGACGTCGACGTCGTCTTAGCTACGTCCTTCCTTTCTCAACGCAAGTTCATATTTTACTGGCACGCTCAAGCTGCTCCGATTGGCGATGCGCTCAGTAGAGCTTCACTTCTGGACGTGACTGGGCTGGCTTGGCGCCTGTCGAGCCGGTGCTGCTGCTCATGCTGCCCGGGTGCGTCGTGTTGGTGTTCCCACGGCGCGGCGCGCTGGCTGACTGCATCATGCGCCGGAGCAGCTCCTCCTGTTCCGCAATGCACTGGTCAATGGACCGTGGCGAGCGCGAGCCGTTGCCCAGCCGGTCGAGCGGAGACCAGCCGGAGCCGCCGCTGCTGCCCGTGCTGCTCTTCTTGCCGCTCGCGAAGGAGCTGTGCTCGTCCTCCGTGCTCGAGTCCAGCGCATGGGTCTTCTTTCCGAACGGGTCCAGCTGCGAGAGCGGAACCATGTCCGTCGTGTCGATGACCTCCGTCACCTCCAGCATAGGCCCCAGGGACTCTTCGTCCGACGGTACTGGCTTCAATTCGGCGTCGTCGTCGATAGCACCCAAGGTGGCCACGAAGGACATCTTGCCCGAGTGCGACGGGACCGAGTTGGACTGCGGTGACAGCTGCAGCGACTGCCCCTCGTGGCTGCTCGTCTCCGAGTAGAGCGACAGCTTGCCGCCGTCCGACTCGTCCGTCTCCGAGGTGAAGGACATGCGCAGCTCGTCCTCGCCAATGTCGCACATGGCCACGGAGCCGCCGTCCAAAGTCTCGTCGATCTTGCCGCTCGGCGCCGGGATCGGCACCAGCGCGTTTTCGGCCGAGTCGCGCATCTTAGTCACGCAAATGACGCAGAACTTGGTCTTGGCGATACGGAAGGTGCGCTGCGACGGCTTGGAGCCCGAGGACTGCTCCCAGTCGTCCTCCTTGGGCGCGTCGCGCACGATGGCGCACCGCCGACAGATGAGGTCGCCGCAGAGCCGGCAGTGGTGCCGACGTCGCGCCGGGTTGAAGCCGCGCGAGCAGATGCTGCAGCTCTTGCGCGACTTGGGCGCCGCCCAGCTTTCGCGAGTCATCATGCCCTGCATGAGGATGCGGCGCGAGTCCACGAACACGGCCATGTTCTGCAGGATGTTCATCATACGCTTGTAGTAGCTGCCCGTGACCGCCAGACCGTTAAAGTCGTTCTCGCTCAGCATGAAGAAGTCGGTGGCGTTGGGCTCGCGGTCCGCCGCGCGCGCGATCCAGACCGTGTTGAGCCGGATGCGCTTCGTCTTGAGCTTCTCCGGTAGCTCCGGGCACTCGGGCAGGTCTAGCGGCAGCGTGACACGCACGCCCACGTCGCGGCCCTTGAGGTCCTTCGTGTAGGCCAAGTACTCCAGGTAGCAGTTGTCGCGCTTGCGCACGAGCGGCGACGGGCTCAGACACGTCCACTTGATGCCCATGTAGAGCCCCGGCCTCTTGTCCGCCGCCGTGTGGATGTTCTGGAGCACGGCGGCATCCACGGCGTAGCCGAACATGAACTGGTTCCACGCAAAGAGCTGCGCCGACGTCTCGGCATAGAAAAAGTCGATGAAGTTGCGGTAGTGGCCGTTGATGCGGCCGAAGATGCGAGCCTGGCTCACCGAGGCCTGCTCCGCCGAGTCCTTGCGGATGGTCGTGAGCTGCTCCACGCTCCCCACGAGGCTCCAGGGCGCGCGGTAGACCGGGTACGCGCCCTTGGCCTCGTGCAGCTCGTAGGCGGCCAGCGCGTTCTTGACGATCTCGTGCATCTGCGTCTCGTAGTGCGTCACCTGCTCCGCTGAGAGCTCGACGGCCGGGAAGTAGCCGTCTGGCAGCGGGAACACGCCGCCATTGTCCGACATCTTGCGCTTGGGCGGTGCAGCCTTCCTGGGAGTGCTGGCGCTAGCGTCGGCAGTTGGGCTGCAGTGAATACACAAGTGACAAGCGTCGCGAGTTAGTCGCGAGTCGTGCCTGCGCTCGACGCCACGAGCTCCCACAGCACTACGCCCCCAGATGCCTGCGGCGTCTGGATTCGTACGCCAGCGACAAGCGAGGCACACACGGGTCGCGCCCACTCGTACCGCTCATTCTTGAAGACAGCCGGATGGTGTTTGGCGGCGCCTGCCGGCGTCGACGCGTCCTTCATGCGGGTGCTTGAGCCGCCGGAACGGCTGACCAGCTGCCGTGCGCTTGCGCTCCGTGACTAGCCGCAGCGCAGCAGCAAGAGGCGACGAGTGCGCGCGAATGCGATCGAGTCGAGCGCTCGCTTCACCGCTTCTCCAGGAATGAACGCTTTGTCGGTCGCTCGCTGCGGCGCGGCCATGCTGGCGGGCCCGGCGCTATTGGCTTGCAGCATCGAGTCTCGCCGTGGCATACGCTGTGGCAGGTGGCAAGCGACGACGTGTGTATGCGGCGCGGCGACGGCGGCGGATGCGCTTTGGCAGTGTATCAGGTGCCGTAGGTGGTGCGAGGCCCATCTGCCGCCTGGAGAGCTGACACTCATGACCGTGGGACTCCACAAGCCGGCCGGGACGCGCGGCCATGAACACCTCGGCGCTGGGTCGGCGTCGGCGATGCCTTTGCCGAGGAAAAGCTGCAAGATTTGGGCGAGCAGTGTCTGGTGCGGAGTGGCATACCCGTCGCGGCTGGCGGCTTCCTACAGCGTACGAGGAGCGCATGGAGCCTCCGAAGTGCGTGAGGCGTCTTGCGGGTGCTAGGCGAGCGCCTCGCCATCCCTGGAGCGGAGAAGCGAGGCTGCCAACATCGGGGGCGGCCTCACGCGACGAAGAGGCCTGCGGCTCGACGACGGAGCTGGCCGCGTGTCGGTGGGCTCGTAGGACGCGCTGCAGCCACGCGCTGCGTTAGAGATTCCACCGGGTGACTAATGTAATGGTGACGACAGCCTCACCTCGGCGTCCGTCGGCGCTTTTTGATGACAACTGGGCACTGCAGAATGAGCTGGAGGCGACTGTGGTGGCTCTTCCGGCTCAAGTTTCGGTGGCTATTGCGTGCGACTAGAGCCAGTCCCCAACACACTGCGCGCCAGCTTGCAGCGACTCGAAGCTCCCGGCGCAGGCGGCGACGTACGTGGCTCGCGGTTCAGTCGGAGCTGGGCTCCAAGGTTGTTGCTCTTGTTGAAGCGGACAAGGGAGAAGCTCGGCGTCAAGATCGAACAGGCACATGGAGACTCGAGGGCTGGGCGGCAGTGGCTCGGGAGCGGGCACCTCCAGCCACACTCTATCCGGCGCTACCGAGTTGCAGGCCACGTGCGCAGTTAGGTCGCCTGGCGTCTTCCATGGCCAGATTTCAGCAGGACTTTTTCACCAGGAGGCCGAATCGGAAGATGTAAGGCCCAGCATGTCCGCAATCCTCTCGATAGCCGTGCGTTGGCAAGTGAAGCCTACCCGTCTTTGGCATGTCACGGCAGCAGTAGCGAGCAAGAGAAGGCGCTCGTCCTCCCTTCTCTGCGCTTCACCGGTCAGCTGCTGCCCAGAAATGGCGCCGCGTGGAGTCCGGAGATGCGGCCGCAAGCAGGAGGTTTCTGTCTGGCTGGGCGCCTACGAGGCTGGATGCTTCGCGCGGAGAGGCGTTCTGGACAGCGCGAAGCGGGCGGAAGCAGGGCCATGTGCACGCTGGAGCACTACCAACTCTTGCGGCCTCACACCGACGTAAAGGCCACCACGGACGCACGGACGCAAGGGAGGGGCAAGCGCACCCGCAAGCTTGGGATTGGGAACAACGTGACCTTCTTGCGAGGGCAGGCAAGGCCCTGGGCCCTACTGGCAAAGCGTGGCATGTTGACCAGCACGGGAGCCCTGCGGTGTTTGGCTGTCCGAAGTCCCTATCGGCCGTGAGCGAGATCAACTTCACCGTGCGTCGAAGGCGTCCACCACCACTGCCTTGCAATCTGCGGGGGAACTGTTTGCGGGGCTGGCTGGGCACGCCATGCCGTCGCTCGATGAGGACTCATCGGCCGGATGGTGGACAGGAAGGCCGCATCCCTGACGAACCAGCACGCAAATCATTGAGGCTCGCTTGCAGCCAACGTCATGCGCCATCATCGGAGCACCGCCAGCAGCTCCGCTTGCTTGCTGCCATGCTCCAGCACGAGCGGGCTCGCTCGCTCGCTCGCCTGCCAGTCTGCAGCAATCAAAGCCGGCGTAGATCTGCGCGCTGGCGACGTGGGGGGCGATGCTGGACGTTACGCTTCGCATTGCATTGCTGTGACCTTTCAAGATCACGGAGACCCAACGCGGAGTTCCCGGCCCGGTGGAGAGCAATGGAGGCCGAGCTCAGCGGGGAAATGGAGGAGGTGGCGGCAGACCACGTGCGCGCGCGACTGCTGCTACACTGGGTGAACTCGCTGCCACTCACCAAGTGTCTGCTGGTCGAGGATTTGCGCGACCTGCGTTTCGGCGACGTGCTGCTAGAGATCGTCGATCTTTTGCAGGTGGGACGGAGGCTGGGTCTTGGACGCCGTTGCGCTCCCTGAGCGGTGGCGATGGCGGTGACTGTGGCGTTTTCTGATGGCCGCTTCTGGGTGTGTGCGCTCGGGTCTTGTTGCCTGCGAAGCGCCGTGGGACCGATCGCGGCATGGTCAACTCGCAATGGGGTCTTCTCGACGCAGAGACCCGCACCAAGTATGGCAGCGACGCTGCAGTCGAGCGCGTCCGGCGTGTGGTCGCGTTCGTAGCGCAGGCGTGTCGGAGCCAGGATGGAGACGCCATGTACATCGTAAACGACGCCAACTGCGCCGCTCGGGTAGCGGCGGGGGAGCGCGAGGCCACCTGCGCCGTCCTTGCGATTCTAAAGCGACTCAGCGTTGCACTTTTCAGCAGACGTGCGACGCTCAAGGATGACAGTCGAGTGCTGCAGCGCCGCCGAGAGCAAGAAGCATTGATCGAGCGAGCTTTGCAACAATCGCAGCCCGAGTCCAAGGCGCCACAGCCTCCTCATTGCAAGAATTCCAACACCACGGCGGCACAGATTCTAGGAATCCCTTCATCGCGAGCTCCTCAGGAAGCGCATGCAAGATCACCGCCCGCTCCAAGTCAGCCGCCAACAAATAAAGAGCGTGCAGTGGCCGTGGCGAAAGCTCGAGAGCAGCGACGGAGCAAGACGAGGCCGCTTCCTGGCCGTAACAAGACGGTTACTGGAAGTCTAAGACCAACCCAAGACCGGATAGTCGCAGCCAAGCGCGAGGAGGAGCTTGGAGAGGGTTTCCACGACAGCAAAGGGCTCCACGTCTTCGGTATGCTCGACCCCATCGCAAAGCTCAAACTTGGGGCATCAGAGCACCGCGAAAATGGCCGTGCCAATCACGGCAATGATAGCGAGGACCGCCGCGAGGCCGCCGCTGCTAGAGCAGTGCGGGTTTGCACCTGGATTCAACAGAATTTGCAGGTCAATTTGCCTCTGGACCAGCTCTTCGTCCAGCATTCAGACGCGTTGGTGCCGCGTGGCCCAGGGAAAGTTCGACAAGCGTTTGGGAACGGCGTGCTGCTGTGCCGGATTGCGTATGTGCTGTTGCAGCGATACAAGGATCGGATCGACCCGCGCGACTCAAGCAAACTTAGTCTCGAAGATCTCGCTGCGGTCACGAACCCGCAAACTCCAGCCCAGCGACGACGCAATTTGGCCCTCGCTTCCAGCGTGTTCAAGGCCTGTGGCATATCCGATGAAGCGCTGGCATCCTTCGACCAGCTTCAGCATCTCAAGAGCTTTCCTGACTCGGTAACCGTGTGGCGTGCGCTGGGTGAAGTCCAGAAGCGCGTTGAGCAGTTTGAAGCTGACATTCTTGATGAGGGTCGCTGTGAATTCAGCATGAAGGCAGTCGGGGGTCCTGAAGTCGACACGAATTCGCAGAAACCAAACGAGAGTGTCACTTCCCCAACGGCTTTGAGTCCCCGACGTGCTCCCAGAAGAATCCTGTCTCCACGCCCCACTAAGGAGAAATCCTCGGTGGCGTATTTCGTACGGAACGGTTGCGCTCCCTTGAAACGTGCCAAGCCTTACATCACCAGTGAGCAGATGCGCGCCGTTAATCGGTGGCTGGAGAGCGTCGACCTCGACTGTAGAGAGGTAAAAGACCCAAGCTGTTTGCTCGTCGCACTCGCTTTGAAGGTTCTGACGTGCTGTGCTGGGGAATTGCTGTCCGTTTGCTCCAACAGCCAGCAGGGTCCGGAGTCTTGCAAGACCCTTTGCGCAATGGCGCTCTGCTCTGGTAAGTTATTGTGGAACTACCTGTACCAAGCAATGCCTTCTCGACGCTCGCTTCTTTCTTGCAACTGATGATACGACGTAAACGTCTCCTCTTCGTGCCGTGAACTCTCTTGTAGCGCGATATTGGCTCAGGAGTTCTCGACTTCTGCGTCACGACCGCTGTCATTCTTCAAGTCGCCGCGAACACTTTCCGAGATGCGGTGCGTCTGCTTTGTTGCCCTTGATAGAGGAAGTCGGTGACTCGTAAGGGTATTCACCGCCAGCAGCTCACAATCTCTTGTTGTGGCTTGCGCTCTGAGTCATTCAGCACAAACCTATCGAAAGCCTTCGAGAGGCTTGTGGACGTTCGCATCCCAGTGTGCTATCTAACGTCGGCGGCGCAGCAAGCCGTGCTCATTGGAGACCGCCAGGTGAGCTACGGCATCTTGTGGCATCTTTGGCAGCGGAGTCAGGAGTGGCGAAACGGGGGAAATCTCACAACAACAACAAGTCGGCAGGCAGAGGAGACACTGTTCGAGGCTGGGGTCCCAGACTCTCGATCGCAGGTAGTGGAGACAGCGACTGCTGGCTCCAAGCAGGCGCAAATTCAGCCAAGCCCGCTGCTTTTGGACGTGCCGGCCATTGAGTTGGCGGAGCAGGGATGCTCTCCGGTGTTGAAGAGAGGAGAAGCCCGGCAGCAAGTTGGGCTTGTGCACAGTTTCGCTCGACGACTTGCAAACGGCTATGGACTCTCGGGAGACGACGGCGACGACGATGATCTGTTCCCGCTCGCGAGGCCGCCGCCTTTGGGCTTGATCACGTCCGGAACTATCGCTCCGCCATGCACCCCGACAGCAATTGGAGCTTGCAAGGACAGCAACGATCCTCTATCGGAGCAGGACAAGTCAATTGAAGGGCACGGCGCACGATCAGCACACGCAAGAGTATCCATATCCATGCTAGAAACTCCATCTCGCGGTGCTGTGGGCAGTTTGGCAAGACCTTCGACTCCTCTTAGACCGACAGTGCCGGATATCACTGCGTCATCAGCCTCAGGTTCGCCAACTGCACTCTTCCTGCGCTTGCCAAGTCGCATAAAAGCCCACTGACCTGCTGTTCTCGACCTTGTTTGCATGAACACAGAAGAAGACGCCACCAAGGCATCGATTCACCCACCAGCAAAGCTGCCGCAGCGTCGGGAAGCCACCCTTGTGCAGTCTCCACGAGTTGGCAAGCCCCCAGTGGCTGGGAAGCAACTAGCACTCTCAAGAGATACTATCACCGGCGTCCTCACGTGGCTGAAGCGTCTGAACGTGCGCCTTGCAGACACCGCCGCTTTCCACGTGCGTGGCCAACACACCCACGTCTCCACAGCACACCCAGAGTCATACTCACCCGCTCCGTTGGTCTCTCCTTGCGTCGGTGATGCAGGACCCGGCCGCGAACCTGCAGGAGTTCCAGTCGGGCGTGCTGCTTTGCTGTATCGTGGAGAAGGTGGAGCTCATGCGCAGCATCCCGGGCGTCACGCGACCGAGCGGCAGACACCAACAGCTGAGCAGGGCCAGCGCGCTGCACAACATTTCCAAGGCGCTGGCGATCCTCCAGCAGAAGAAGGTGTGTCTCGGGAGCCTCGTACGGACGCTGGGAGTGTGTTTCCGGTCTTCCTCACGCTTGACCGGGTCTCTCTGTGTGCGTACCCTCGCCACACACTGCTAGACCATGCCACTGCACCTGCTTCGTCGAGCCAGCGCCATCCACCGCGGCGACCGCGACGTGATTCTGCGTCTGCTGCTTCAAATCCGACGCGCCTACGGCCACCACCGCCTGCCTCGCCGCCCCACCGACGCTCCTCGGGCCGCGTGAAGCCCGGGACGCCTCCGATCAGCTCTAACACTAGCGAGAAGAGTGTGCAGAGTGTGCATGTTAACGGGATAAGCTCTACGCGGCGACGAGATCGATCAACTGACAGCCCGCTCGCCGTCTAGGTCTGACGCTGCTGCTTCCAGCGGTAGACGGCGGGGAGGCCGTTCTCCGGGCCCTTGACCTTGCGCTTCTTGCCCTTGGCCTGCACCTTGCGCTCCAGGTCGAGCCGCGCGCTCATGCGCCCGAGCTTCTGCGCACGCTCGAGCCGCTCCGCCATCTCGCGGTACACCGAGTCGCGCGCCACCTGCAGCTTGTGCTTCTGCCTGGGGTCCGTGGACTGCTCGGCCAGCTTGAGCGTCTTGAGCTCCGCCTTGCGCACGCGGTTGAAGGCGCGGTCCGCGAGCTCGGGCGCCGTGTCGAAGTGCTCGGCCACGTCAAAGCCGTCCACGGCGGCGGCGTCGGCCACGAAGACCGTATGCTTGTTGGTTTTGGGCGCGTCCACGAAGTGCAGCCCGCGGTTGAGCTTCTCGGCCTTGCGCAGGTCCACACCGCGCTTCATGTGCAGGTAGGCCAGGTCCTGCGTCTTGAGCGCGCGCAGCACCTCGGGCGTGAGCTTCTTGCCGTCGTGGTGGTTGTTGGTGGACACGTGCACGCCGCCCTCCGTCGTCGTGCTGGCCATGCGGAAGTAGAACTCGTCCGGGTTGCGCAGCGACGCCTTCACCTGCATAGACTGCAGCCGCGCCTGCTTCTGGTTGTAGTCGCGCGCGCGCTTGACGTAGTCCTTGTGCTTCTCGAGCAGCCCGAGGTGCTTGCGCTCGCGCAGCTGGCCGCGCTCCTTGTGCTCGCGCCGCTTGACCACATTGCGCAGAGACGACATGCTGGATGGACACTGGAGAGCGCCGGCTTACGCGGACGCGGACGTGGATGCGGTGGGGCGCTAGCAGCGAGGCGCGGGCGAGAGCTGCACGGCGCGGCAAGACACGAGAGTCGCCTGCGCGCGGTCGAAGCGATTGATGTGGTGGCTTGGTGGCCAGCGGCGTGGCAGCCACTTATTTGTCCGCGAAAAAAAAGGGTTTGCTGACCTTATTTGCGCCGCCAGGTCCCATATTGGGCGTATCCGGATAGGTTCGCACCGATACTATTTAGGGCATGGCGCAATGCTCGCCCACTTTGGTGTGGCAGACGTAGATCTCACCTCGCCTGGGTCTCTCCTTTGCTCGCGAGCTCCATACAAAGGCCATGATCTCAATCTTGAAGAGGTGCCCGGACGCAAGTACCGAGTGAGCCATCGCAGCACTGAGCCAGTGACCACCTTGCCATCTCCCCGCCGCGCTGCTCCCCTGCGCCATGCCCAGGCAGCAGCACGCGGCCACACTCTCCCACACGCCGGTGCGCGAGCGGCGCGACGCGGCGGTGGCGGCCCCGCCGTCCTCGGCGCCGTCCGGCTCGCCCTTCGGCGCCACGTCGTCCTCGGGCAGCACGGCCGAGCGGCTGCTGACGTCGCCGGCCACGTCGAGCGCGCGCTCGCGCACGCTCTTCGCGCGGCTCTTCCGGCTCAAGGAGCGCTCGCCGGCCGCGCCCACGCCGCTGCTGCTGCAGGCCCAGCCGCCGCGCTCGCCCGCGCTTGACGGCGAGGAGGAGAGCAAGACGGAGCCGGGCCGCGCACGCACCGACTCGCCCATGATGGCGCTCTTCCGCTCGCTCAACCTGCGCGGCAAGGCGGCACTGGCGCAGCAGGACGCGGCGCCGGCGCCCCGCAGCGCGGACAACGGGCGCTCGCGACGCACGCGGATCCCCGCGGCCCAGGCGGCCGGACTCGTCACAAGCGTGGCCACCACCGTCGTAGCGGAAGGACTGCTCACGAAGCTCGTGCCGCAGCGCTATTGGCACTCCCGGGTACGTGCGTTACGCCACGCCACGCCACGCGCTGCCTGCCCCCCCCCTTGCGGCTCGCTGCGTTTCTCACGCTGCTCTTTGTATCGTTGTCGCGGGCCTGCGCCAAGCAGCAGGCGTATTTCACGCTGGAGGAGACTCTAGGCGACGGCGGAGGCTCGGGCCCGCCCCATGTGCGCTTTACGCTGCGCCAGTACCGCTCTCCTGAGCCTGGAGCCGCGCCAGAACTGCTTGTGGCCGTCATGGCGCTGTCCGAGAACGACGTGGTCACGGATCTGCGAGACGAGCGCCACGTCAAGTTCGCGCTCGAGCTGCAGCTGGCCGTCCCGCCACAGTACACGGAGCTGGGCGGTCTCACGTCTCCGCTGGCGACTTCCCGCTCTCCAGACAGCAGCACGAGCGGCAATCTCGCGGGTGTCGGGCTGCATTCCCTGCGCTTGGCGGCCAGTGACGCCGCTACGCACTCGCGGTGGCTGCGCGCTCTGAGCGCCTGCATCGCCAAGCTCATTGTGCAGTCCGAGACGCATTACCCGAGCGATTCCTGCGCGTGGAGCGCCGCGGTGGAGCGTATGGGCGGCGGATTGGCCTCTCCGCCGCGTCTTCCCGTCCGGAAGGGGCCGATCGCGCCAGCGGCCAAGATCGCACCACTCTCGGGCGACGAAGTGGAGCCCAACGGCAGCAATGGCAGCGACTACAGCAGCAACAACGTCCGGGAAGACGAGCGCAACGTCCCCGCGGAGGAGATTCGCGTGGCCAGGAGCGACGACGGCGCGCTGGAGACCAAGGCGAGAGCCACGCAGGCGTCGAGTGTTGCAGAACGAGCAGAGCAAGCAGGTTGGGCCCACGACGGCCTGGAGCTAGACGATACGGTCGTAAGAGCAGGCGAGCAGCGGAAGCGCTGCGGGGACGAGGGCTGTCGCTCACCCGAGCACGACGAACTGGGGGACAACAACGCGCTCAGCGACGACGACAAGAGCAGCAGCGAGAGCGACAACCAAGACCAAGACGCGGCGCTGGGGGACGCTACAGCGGAAGAGCAGGTGCTGGAGACGTTCAAGAACGCACGCGCAGCGTCCGGGTCGCGGCTTGGCGACCAGCAGCTCCCTCGAGGCGCGGTGGGGGCTGCAAGCGTGGGCGCTCCGCCGTTCCTGGTGCCCGTGCGGCCGCAGCTGCACTCGTTCAATGCGAACGGCCAAGTGTTCACGCTGGACGTGCGCTACCAGCTACTGAAACCCATCGGCACGGGCGCGTACGGCGCGGTGATCGCCGTGAAGGATCTGGCGCACGGCGGGGAGAGTCTGGCCGTCAAGAAGATCACCAACATCTTCGAGGACCTCGTGGACGCCAAGCGGATCCTGCGCGAGGTGCGGCTGTTGCACCACTTCCGCCACAAGAACATCACGCGGCTGCTGGACCTGGCGCCGCCGCTCTCGCGCAAGCATCTGGACGACATGTACATCATCACGGAGCTCATGGAGACGGATCTGCACCAGGTCATCTACTCGATGCAGCCCATGTCGGACGACCACGTCAAGTACTTTCTGTACCAGATGCTCTGCGCGCTGCAGCACATCCACTCAGCGGGCGTGCTGCATCGCGACATGAAGCCCAGCAATATCTTGCTCAACTCGAACTGCGACCTCAAGATCTGCGACTTTGGCCTGGCGCGCGGCGGCCTCGACTCTCCTGGCGGCCGGCACAAGCCTCCGCCGCCCGCGGAGCTGGAATTGACCGAGTACGTCGTCACGCGCTGGTACCGCGCGCCGGAGATTATGCTCAACTGCCTGCACTACACGACGGCCATCGACGTGTGGGCCGCGGGCTGCATCTTCGCCGAGATGCTGCTGCGCGAGCCGCTCTTCCCGGGGAACGACTATCTGCACCAGCTCAAGCTCATCATCAAGTTCCTCGGCACGCCCAAGCAGGAGGACATTGGCTTCGTCAAGAACGCCAAGGCACTGCGCTTCCTGACCAAGCTGGCCATCTCCAAGCCCAAGAAGTGGCGGGACGTCTTCGCGGCGGGCGGCGCCACGGAGAGCGAGGTGAGCCCAGAGGCCATCGACTTGCTGAGCAAGATGCTGCTCTTCAACCCGGACAAGCGCATCTCGGTGGACGCGGCGCTGCGCCACCCGTACCTGGCCACCTTCTTTGACGAGGACGACCTCGTGGCCTCCACACGCTTCGACTTTGGCTTCGACCTGCCGGACGACCAGCTCTCCAAGGACGCGCTCGTGGACCTGCTGTGCGAGGACATTGAGCACTTCCACCCGCGCATCCCGTCGTCCACGGCGCCGCTCAGCCGCAGCTCCGCCGTGAGCCGCTTCTTCCACATGGGCATGACGGCGTCCGCGAGCTAAAGCCAGCCCACGGCCGTCGTTGGGCCCGTTTCTTAACGTAATTAGTCCTTCATGCCCCCACCAGCGAGTCCGGACGACTCGGAGCGCCGGCCCTGCACGCCACGCGGGGCTCCACTCACTGGATGTTGGGGAAGCCGCAGTCGGCCAGGAACTGGCGCGTGTCCTCGCGCACGGCCAGCCCCGAGCGCTGATTGCACTGGATGCTCGTGTCCATGGACACAATGTGGTGGTACCAGTAGGACGGCAGGTAGAGCACCTCGCCGCCCGTGAGCGCCACCTCGGCCGCCGGACACTGACGCGCGGCCTCGGGCAAGTGGCTCACGTCGCCCCAGTCCAGCGCCGTGTGGCGGGCGGACTGTCCCGACGTGAGCAGCCCCAGACAGCCGCAGACGCTCGGCGGGGAGATGACGTAGCGCTTGGTGCCTCGCACCATGGCCACCATGTTGAGCCCGCCGTCGATGTGGCCCTCGGCGATGATCCCGCGCATGCCGAGGCGACAGCGCATGCCGCGCTGCTGCGCCACGTCCATATCGCGGAGGAAGAGGTCGCCGAAGCGCGGGTCCCGCGCCTGTTGCAGCGGGTCGAGGAAGCTCAGCTCGTCGTAGACAAAGCTGGCCTTCTCGAGGAAGTCGGGCTTCTTGAGCATGAGGTAGAAGTACTCGTGCGGCTCGCCGGCTTTCTCGAGTGGCGCCGTGTCGGCCACGGCGCGCACGAACTGCGGATACGTCATCCAGCGCGAGGCGTACGTGGGCTCCTCGCCCGCTTTCGCCTTGTTCTTGCGGTAGTACATGAAGTGGCTGTCGTTGGCCACGTGCACCTTGTAGAGCGCCTCCGGGTCCAGCTGCTCGCTCAGATAGGCGTCCGACCAGCGCTCCGTGGCCGCCGAGAGCTCCGGCACGCCGTAGGCCACGAACGGCACCTCCATCTCGCGGAACATCTGCGCCAAGCGCAGCTCAAACTGCCCACACACACGCATGCACAAGCCTCGCAGCGTGAGTTCCGCTTGTCGCGACGGTAGTCAGCCGCTCTCAAGCGCAAGAACGCACCGGCGAGGACACGTTAAAGTGGCAGATACTGTCGTAGAGCGCCTTGGGCGGCCGCGTCGTCTCCGAGGGCGACCAGTTCTCAAAGAGCTGGCCCGCCGGGAAGAGCTGCGGGTACGCGTGACAGCCGGCCTCGCCGTCCAGGTCGCACTGGAAGCGCAGCGACGGCAAGTCGCACTGGAAGCGGTTGGCCTCGCCGTTCGGGTAGCTCGCGGGCAGCGGGCGCTGCAGCGGGCGGCCGTCCAGGATCACCGTCTCGTCCACACTGCTCGAGCGCATGGCCGTCGGCTTCCCAGCGGCCACAGACGCCGTCATTTTGCCGCGGAGACTGGAGAGCGACGTCGCGGCCGACAGCTCCGTGCTGCTGGCCGCTAGCAGCCCCAGCAAGCCCAGACTGCCCGCTAGCAGTAGCAGCAGGGCCAGCGACGCGCCCTTGCACTCGCCGTGGCGGAGTTGCCACGCGCCACGCCGCAGGAGGCCCGACACGCGCACCTGCGCGTTGTCCACGGAGTTCTTGCGCATGTTCGCGACTCAAATCTCGGAATGAGTTCGACGGCGCTTGGGGGCACGCGTCCTCGCTGGCCCCAGCGATACCGCTTGGTCGAAGAGAATGCATATCCTGTGCATTCCGATGCGATCAAATATGGCATGCTGCTGTTGTAAAAGGTGCAGGATACCTTTGGAAATACGTAACCTGTAGAATCGAGAACTGGTCTCGAGCCAGCACCATGCTGGAACGAAATCCAAAGCGGACGAGGAGAAGCAGACTTCGGAGGGGAATGGACCCGGCTGCCGGCTGTCTCCTGCGTCGTGGGGCGCAAGCGGGGCTCTGATGGATGGATGGACACGTTGGCAATGTGGCCGCGCAGATGATGCAGGCGACGCGAGAGTCGCAGCGCGCCTCGCGCCATCGCGGCAGAGCGACGTCCGCAGTTCGTTCACATGCCATGCATGGCCCGAGAATTGCACGTTGTCGGCGCTTTCCACTCGCCTGCCAGAGCGCGGAGGCCGCGGAGCGGGACAAGACACCACAGAACTCGTATCTCTGTTGCAGGCTTAGTCTATGCTACAGCCGCTGGTCGAAGGCAGCCTGCAGTGTCGTCTTCCGTCGCTCTTGCAGCCGAGCATGTCGTCGTCTCAGTCCTTCAGGAAGGGGTAGTCCGTGTACCCGCGGGCGTCGCCGCCGTAGAACGTGTCGGCGTCCCAGTCATTGAGCGGCTTGTCCTCCTGGAAGCGCCGCACCAAGTCCGGGTTGGCGATGAAGGCGCGGCCAATGGCCACGGCGTCGGCCGCGCCGTCCTCCACGATCTCCATGGCCGAGTCGCGGTCGAAGCCCGAGGCCGTGATCAGCACGCCTTGGTACACGTCGCGGAACTGGCGCGCCGAGCCCTTCTCGGTCGCCAGCGGGTTGCGGAAGTGGTAGCCGCGTGGCTCAATAAGGTGTGCGTAGGCCAAATTGTAGTCGTTGAGCTTGCGCAGCACGTAGGAATACGTGGTGACCGGGTCCGAGTCCTTGTCGCCGAAGCTGCCGCCGAAAGGCGAAAGGCGAATGCCCACACGAGACGAATCCACGCTCCGGAGGATACTCTCCAGCGCCTCGAAGAGGAACCGCGCGCGGTTCTCCACGCTGCCGCCGTACTTGTCCGCGCGGTCGTTAATGCCGTCGTGCAAGAACTGCTCGAGCAAGTAGCCGTTGGCGGCGTGCAGCTCGACGCCGTCGAAGCCCGCGGCCAGAGCGTTCTCGGCCGCGAGGCGGTAGTCGGCCACGATGCCCGGGATCTCGCCCGTCTCGAGCGCGCGAGGCGGCACGGGCTCCATGCGGCCCTCGCGCGTCGCGATCTTCTTGCCTGCGCGCATGTTGGCCATCTGGGAGCTCGAAGACACAGGCAGCAGGCCGCCCGGCTGGTTGAGCGGGTGGCCGATGCGGCCCGTGTGCCACAGCTGCAGGAACATCTTGCCGCCGCGGGCGTGCACGGCCTCCGTGACCGGGCGCCAGGCCGCCACCTGCTCGGCCGTGAAGATGCCGGGCGAGCCCCAGGACCCGCGCGCAGTGGGCGAGATGTTGGTGGCCTCGGCGATGAGCAGCCCGCCCGACGTCGCGCGCTGCGAGTAGTACTCGACGCCCAGTGGCGTCTGCTCGCCGTGCTCGCCCGTGCGCGTACGCGTGAGCGGCGCCATGACCACGCGGTGCAGTAGCTGCAGCGGGTCCTTCTTGCCGCCCAGCGTCAGCGGGGAGAACAGCTTGGGCGTCGCGGAGGCCATGGAGACACGAGGAGGAGGGGAAGTGACTTGATGGCCATCTCGAGCTTTTTGGCCACGTGATGACCGACTCAGATGAGGTTGATCTGAGACGGACGTGTTCTCAGAATTGGGTTTGAAGTTGGAACACTTGGTTTCACTATGTCGGTAGAGCCCGTAATCAGATCAGAATGCAGTTTCGGAGAAACCCTGTATCCCGCGTTCTGATTGGTCAGTTCACTTTAAAAAATCCCCCACTTTTGTCCAAAAATAGCTCCAGCCTCCAGCCGTTCCCCCGCTCCAGCTCCAAAAGCTCATTTGCATGGGGCCGACGTAGGTGATCGCTCCTTCCTGGCCTCCGAGAGCAGCACCGCACGCTTCGCACGCGCCGCCGCCGTCGCCATGGGCCAGCGATCCAGTACGCAGCGTCACAGCAAACCGTTTGACGATCCTCCGCCCGCCGGCGCACCCGCACAGCCTCCACGAGCGAGCTCGCAAGATGGCGCTTCTCCCAGCAAGCAGGAGGCCGAGAGCGGCAGTTCCTCGAGTCTCCGCCGCGCCACGGGCAGCGTCGTGGCCCGCATCCTCTCCACCACGCAGCCCGACGCTGCTTCCAAGCAGCAGGACGAAGTGGAGGTGCAGAACGAAGAGCGCGAGGGCTCCATGCGGCTCGGCGACGTGGTGCGCGGCGCTTTCTCGTCCACCTCGTCATCGCACGACCAGGAGCCCGCAGCGCACCAGCAGCTGGACGACAGCCTCGACAGCGGGAGAGGCGGCATCTCCCGCCCTTCCGCGCTGTCCTCGTCCTCTCTGGTGTCCTACGGCTCGCCCCGCAGCCTCCACACGGACGACGCGCACCCGCTACAGCGCGCCACCCCGTCGACGTCGCCTCCCGCTGCTCCAGCCTCGCTTCTCGACTCGCTGTCACGCTCCCCGGCGCCCAAACTATCGCGCTTCCGGCCGTCCATGCCCCAGCCGCCAGGATCGCCGCAGTCGCAGCAGTCGGGCTACGCGTCCAGCTCGGATTCCCTGGATTCATCCTCCAGTTCCAGCTCGTCTTCGGACGACGAACTGGTGACCAGCGGCGGAGAAGTCATGGTGAGCGACTGGCTGGACGAGCCGGAGGATGCCGTGCTGTCTCCGCCCTCCAAGCCGCGTCGCGGGCGCCACGCCAGCGCCTGCTCCTCGGTGAGCTCGCACACGTCGCACGCGGGGCCGCACTCGCTGCTGCATAGCTCCGGCGGCCGGGCCAGCGGCACCAGCAGTTCGCACAGCATCACGGCGCTGGCCACGTGGTTGAGTTCGGCCGACGACCCAGAAGAGGAGGAGGAGGCCACGGATGACGAGCCTGTGGCGCTCACGCCTTTCCTCAAGGAGAACATGCCCGTATACGAGATCATGAAGCAGGTGCAGCTCTTCCGGAACCTGAGCCAGATGCAGCAGGAGCACGTGGTGCGAGCGCTTAAGCCGGCCAAGTTCTCGGACGGAGAGGTGATCGTGGCGCAGGGAACGCGCGGCTCGCGGTTCTACATGATCGCCAAGGGCGAGGCCGTCGTCACCAAGACCATCGCAAGCAGCAGCAGCCACAGTATCACGGGGGGCTCAACGCCTAGCTCATCCAGTTCGACCCAGGAACGCATGGTGACGCACCTACGAGCCGGCCACTACTTTGGGGAGTTGGCGCTCATCTACGACGACCCGCGCACGGCGACGGTGCGTGCAGTGGGCGACGTGGAGCTGCTGTACCTCACCCAGGAGGACTTCCAGCACATTGGCCAGGTGCACTTGAGTCTCATGCTCCAGCAAGTGCCGCTGCTCGCCCGACTGAGCGCCCGAGACCAGGATATCGTGCTCAAGTGTCTGCGTCCAGCAAACTTCAGCGACGGCGAGTTCATCGTGCGGCAGGGCGAGGAAGGCACGCGGTTCTACATGATCACACGCGGCGAGGCCATCGTGAGCGAGAAGGCCGTGGGCGCCAACAAGAAGCCGTATGAGAAGGAGCTCACGCGGCTGTACGAGGGCCACGTGTTCGGCGAGATGTCGCTCATCTACAGCGAGCCCCGCACGGCGTCGGTGCGAGCCGTGGGCCCCGTCAAATGCCTCTACCTGTGCAAGGAGGACTTTGAGAAGTGTCTGCTGTCCGACCACTTCCAGCGGTTCATCCAGGAGGCCTACGTGGAGAAGGCCACGCGGCGTGCCATGCGACTGCGGCTGCAGCAACGTGTGAGCAGCGCCGCGAGTTTGGCCGCCTCTACGCCGCAGGGCCAGAGCTCCGGAGCGGAGAGTTCGTCCAACTCGATTGTAGCCCCGCCGCCAGCGCCCACGTCCCCCGTGAAGGCCACGGAGACGAAGAAACTGGTGAAGCAGCGACTGAAGAACGGCCAAGTGGTGGTGAACAAGTATGTGATCAAGGGCGACCTTGGACGCGGCACCTTTGGTCGTGTCAAGCTCTGCGAAAGCCAAGAGGACGGTCAGCTGTACGCGGTCAAGATTATGCACAAGACGTTCGTGCAGCGCATGGCCGGCAAGGAGGACCAGCTGCACGACGTGCTGCGCCGCGAAGTGGCCATCATGAAGAAGCTGAACCACCACAACGTGGTGAAGCTCGTGGAGGTGATCGACGACCCAAGCAGCCAGAAGATGTACCTCGTGCAGGAGTACGTGCAGCACAACCTCATGGAGGAGGTGACGAGCAACCGCCGCCTCACGGAGCCCATTGCGCGCAAGTACATGCGCGACCTGCTCTGCGGTATGCAGTACCTGCACTTCCACAAGGTCATCCACCGCGACATCAAGCCCGAGAACATCCTCGTGACGTCGGACGGCGTGGCCAAGATCGCCGACTTTGGCACTGCGCGCATGATCATGAACGAGAGCGAGACCATCTCGGGCGCGAAAGGCACGCCGGCCTTCATGGCGCCCGAGATGTTTAACATTGATGCCACGTACATGGGCCCCGCCGTGGATGTGTGGTCTCTGGGCGCCACGCTCTACATGATGGTGATCGGCCACCCGCCGTGGCTCGCGGACAACGAGATCGTGCTGGCGGAGCGTGTCCAGCGCGTGGAGCTGCGCTTTCCCAAGGAGGTGGAGCGTACCATGGAGCCGCATCTCAAGAACCTGCTGCAGCGCATGCTCACCAAGGACCCGGACCTGCGCATCACGCTCAAGGAGTGCTTCACGCACGAGTGGATTACCAAGGAAGGCTCGGACCCGCTGGGGCTGGTGGCTCCAGAGAAGGACCTGACGGTGTCCATGGACGAGAGCGAGCGTGCCATCGAGAACATCCCCGAGCGCATCGACCAGCGACTCACTGAGAGTCTGGCAAAGGCGCACTTGCTGGTCAAGACTCGACAGGAGAGCACTGCCACGGGCACAGGCGTCGTGCGCACCAACAGCGGGCGGAACTTTGGGCTGGGCACGCCCGTGTCGGGCCAACTGGGCTCCCGCATCCCGTCGTCGGCGTCCAGCTCGTCGGTCACGACAGTCACAAGCTCCACGTCCATCAGTCCCAATCGCGCATCCACGGAGGAGGTGTCGCGCATCATCTGCGCCTGGCGCCACCACAAGCGTGTGCAGCTCATGGACGGCCACAAGGAGCTCTCGGAGCGCTCACGCGAGCTGCTGCTGGAGCAGAAGCGCATGGCCTTCTCGGCGGATCGCGCCAAGGTCACGGAGATCATCCTGCCGGCGTCCAAGCCCACGTCTCGCAGCCGCTACCCGAGCGCAGCGTCGTCGTCGTCATTGTTCCAGGTCAAGGAGCGCTCGTCGTTCTCTGCGGCGTCGTCGGCGTCATCGCTCGCGGGCGCGTCAGGAGGTGACACGCCAGCATCAGCATCGGCGGGGGCGTCCACGCCGAGCTCGCCGAGGTCCAACTCGTTCCCGTCCGTGCGCAGCAACTCGGTGGACAGTAACCCGCTGCTGTCAAGGAAGAGCAACTCGCACGGCCGACTGGAACCCAAGGACACGGGCAGTCTGGAGGGCTTTGGACGGACGTCCTTCACGTCGGTCTCGCAGCTCTCGGAGAACGGCGCCTTCTCGGTCACGAACGTGGAGGAGAGCGGCGCACGCAGCAGCTTCTCGTCGTCCAGCGACGCCAGCAGCGGCGGCCTGAGCCACGGCAACGACGGCAGCTTCGCCAGCCGCAGCAACGCCGCGGATGTGGACCTCATGAAGCGCTCGCTCTCGCGCAAGAAGGACTTCCTCATGGTCACGTCCGAGGTCTTTCGCGACGAAGGCGGCGACTACCAGTCCCGGAAGATCCTCTTCCAAGCCAAGGACGACGACTTCTCAGTGGCGTCGCGGGTCCCCACGCACTCCAACTCTGGGCGTGAGCTGCTCCCGCCCCCGCGTTCCGGCTCGGCCACGTCAGCCAACTCGGGCTCGTCCTCAGCGCACGGGAAGAAGCGCAGCGGTCCGGGGAGTGGCAATGGCTTGACGAGCAAGGGCAGTCGTGGCAGTCAGGGTAGTCGAAGCAGTCGTGGCAGTCGCCAGTCCATGAACGGCAGCGCTGGCTCCATCGGCAGCTCGTCTCGGAGCGCCGCAGCGGACGACGACGCGGTGGAGGAGTTCGACATGGAAGGCATCGACTGCGTCCAAGTGACGGACGTGGACGACGATGAAGAGGAGGAGCTGGGCGTGGCGTCGACGGGCCACAGCGGCTCGTCGTCGCGGCACTTCCAACACCACGCGAGCGACAGCAGCCGCACTCATAGCCACAGCCACAGCCAGCAGTCCCAAGGCTTGGGTGGCGGCAT
This sequence comes from Halophytophthora polymorphica, assembly GCA_023338205.1. NCBI lineage: Eukaryota > Oomycota > Peronosporomycetes > Peronosporales > Peronosporaceae > Halophytophthora > Halophytophthora polymorphica. The sequence goes on along the minus strand of JAADYJ010000054.1, from coordinate 8,406 downwards.
GTCGGACGACGAGAGCGACTCGGACGACTCGGATTACTCGGACGTGGAGGCCGACGTGGACGTGGACGCCACGTTCAGCGACCTCATCGGCACGCCCAACACGCTGGAGATGGTGAGCCACGACGACGAGGAGATTGCGCCCATTATGAACTCGGTGCCGTCGCTGAGCTCCATGGTGGGGTCCTCCTCGTCCTCCTTGGACGTGGACAACAACGGGAAGGTCTTGACGCTGGGCTCGCTGGCCTCCATGGCCTCGGGGGCCTCAGCGTTGTCACTGGCAGCACTCAGCACCGCGCCGGAGATCGTCCAAGTGTACGTAAGCAGCAAGATCCGCGAGAACCTGCAGCTGGCCATCCGCTCGGGCTACGCGGAGGCCAAGGGCTCGCGCTCGTACATGGAGGACCGCACTCTGGGGCAGACGACGGTGGACCTGACGCGCTACCCGGCCGCACTGGGCGGCGCGTACTCGTCGCTGGCCTTCTTTGCTGTCTACGACGGGCACAACGGCTCGGAGACGGCAGCGAGGCTGCAGCAGGAGCTGCACCACCGCTTCTTTGCCGAAGGCGGCGGCTTCGCCGAGTCGCCCATGACGTGCATTTTGTCCGTGTGCGAGGCGCTGGACCACGAGATCCTGGAGCAGCAGAACCGCAGCGTGCTGCCCAAGCGCAAGCGCACCATGGGCCCGGACGAGCTGCACCACTACTACGAGCAGCACGGCATGGACGCGTCGCTCGTGGACGACGAGTGCTGCGAGGTGGACGGCCAAGTGGTCTGCGGCGAGGAGATGAAGGCGCAGCTACAGCCCATCTCGTTCTCGGGCTCAGCCAGCGTCTTCGTGGTGGTGGCCAAGCAGCGCAAGAAGCGGCGACACGCGAGCAAGGACAAGGCCGAGACCGAGGAGACAATGGTGGACGAGTCCCAAGAGGACGAGGACAAGGAGGATGGGGAGGAGGACGCGTCGGGCGGCCAAGAGGACGCCGAGGAGGACCAGCCCACGCGGCTGTACGTGGCCAACGTGGGCGACTGCCGCGCCGTGCTGTGCACCGAGGCGGGGCTGGCGGTGGACCTGACGACGGACCACAAGGCGTCGCTGCCGGAGGAGCAGGCGCGCATCGAGGCCTCGGGCGGCTTCGTGCACAACGGGCGGCTGGACGGCATCCTGGCCATCTCGCGCGGCTTTGGGGACCTGGCGCACAAGCAGGACGGGCACCTGGTGGTGACGCCTGACGTCAAGGAGCACCTGGTGGCGCCGGCGGACCAGTTCCTGCTGCTCGCGAGCGACGGGCTCTTTGACGTGCTGTCGTCGCAGCAGGCCGTGAACTTTGTGCTGCGCAAGCTGCGCACGCACGGCGACGTACAGCTCGCGGCGCAGGAGCTCGTGCTCAAGGCCATGGCCTACTTTGCGCACGACAACGTGAGCGTCATCATCGTGGCGCTCAACCAGCGCGGCGACGCGGCCGCCTGAACCGCGGCGGCGTCTCAGGAAGCCGACGCCTGCGCCCGCAGCGGCGACGGCGACCTCGCGAGCATGAGACGCCAGGGCAGCGCCACGCTCAAGCGCAAGAAGAGCTCGAGGAAGCACGAGGCGTCGCGGAAACGAAGCAAGCCCGGGCCCAAGAGCGCTCCGAGCTGAGCGCAGACGAGCGTGTACACGTAGCAGAGCAAGCGCAGTGCTGGAGAAGCAGCACAACGAGACAATGGAAGGGGGAAGCAAAGCCAGTGACTCACGAACCGGTAGCCCAGACGCCACCTCCTCCATGTGATCGCCGCGAGCTTGAAGCGCAGCCAGAGCGTCTGCCGATGGACTGGGCTGGCCGTGCACTCGAGCGCGGCGGCGAGCGGGGAGGCGGTGCTGCGGTGCTGTAATGGGCGTTGCATTGTACGCGGTGTGTCTGTGTCTGTGTCTACCGGTCGAAGCCGCGGCCAGATCTGGCCGCGCCCCTCCAGCTGTCGAGCTCGGAGTCCCAGGCCACGTCGTCGCTCTGCTCGAGTACGAAGACCGGCGACGGGAAGTCGCTGAGCGAGCCCATGGCCGCCTTGTCGCCGTCTAGGAAGCGGTCCAGCAAGTCGCCGTCGTCCTCGTCCACGTCCTCGGCGAGGCTCCGCGCCGCGGCGGCGTCTAGCTCGTCGATGGTCATGAGCGGCGTGCCGCTCGCGCCGGACTGTGAGGCCATGAGCGTCATCTCATGCAGCAGGAAGGGCACGCCCGCCTCCGAGACTTGGCCCGGCAGCGCCATGTAGGGCACGCTGTCCATTGTGAGGAAGGTGCGGAGCTGCACGGCAAAGCCCATGGTCACGAGCGGACAGCGGCGCGTCGACGGGTCGGTGGCCAGCGCCAGCAGGCCGCGCAGGTAGCGGATGAACTGCTTGGCCCGCTTGCGCACGACCTTGGCGCTCTTGGAGCCCCAGAGGCGCCGGCGAGGGAAGTGCTTGTCGCTCAGCAGCTGCAGCGCTGAGAGCATGGGAGCGCAGTGCGTGCAGTGCGCTTGGTCGCCTGCGGACGCGGCCACAGCGCCGGCGTGGCGCTGGCACTCGAAGATGCGCGCGGCCTCGTCCCGCAAGGACCGGAAGGCCGAGTACCGCCGCGAGACGACCCAGCTCTCGCCGCGAGTGGAGGCGCAGGCGTCCTCGAGCACGAGCTCGTACTCGGTGTGCGTGCCCGCAGGCATGAGCGACGTGTAGTGCAGCGTCGTGGACTCACAGGGCGTCACGGCGTGCAGTACAAAGCCGCCCAGGTGGTTCACGAGACGGCGCGGCCGCTTGCGCGTCGAGGACGACGACACAGACGACGCCTTGGAGCCGCGGGGCCGCACGCGCGCTCCCGTGCGGCTGCTGCTGTCGCTGCTGGCCACGGTGCTCCGCGTCCCGACGCTGCTGGCGCCCATGCTGCTGGTGCCCGTGCTTCTGGTGCCCATGCTACTGGCGCCCGTGCTGCTTGTCCCCATGCTACTGGTCTTGGAGTAGCTGCGCGTGTAGTGGATGCCGCCCGTGCGGCAGCGCTCGAGGTTGCGCGCCGCCGCCTGCCGCACACTGAGGCGCGAGGCTCGCGGCGAGGCCACCTGGTCGTCCTGCGCGCCGTCCTGCGGCTTGTGCGCGGGCGGCGAGCGCGGCTGCGGCTGCGGCTGGGGATACCGCGGCGCGGGCGCCTGCTGCACGTGGTCGTCCCAGCTCACGCTCTTCTTGGACAAGTGGTGGCGTCGCTCGCGGTCGGCCCGACGGTCGCGGCCGCGTCTGGGGCGCGGCGAGGCGGCGCTGAGGAAGCCGCCAGCGGCGGGCGCCGGGGCGCTGCCCTGCGGCGGCGCGCGCTTGTCCGGCATGGCCTCCGCCGTGCGAGTCGCGAATTGCTGTGTGGGGGTCTCATGCGGGTGACCGCCATACGGTGCCAGCCAGTAGCGGTGACGTGCATGGCGTCGTGTGGTGCGGAAAGACTGCGACGGGTGTGGTCGGATACTGCTCCAGCATGCTGCAGTCATTGGCGGACGATGTGATGGCCGCCGCCCAGCTGGAAGCGCGGATGGGAGGCAGCTCAAAGAGGATCTGGCGCCGCTCCGAAATGGCCCGGCTCTGCGCTCCGCCCATCCACCCCAGGTCAGTGAAGTGGGATCATATCTGTCACAACCGGCAGGCAGCTAAATGAGGAAAACGACTCGTTTGCGAGTAGTTGCTTTAGATAGAGGCGACCAGAAGAATGCGGCAGCGCTAGCATCCAGCCTGCAGCGCTAGGCACTCTAGAGCACCCGCACAAGTGCACGCAGGTAACACGACGCAAGAGGCGTAGTAAGGACCACGAAAACTTCCTCATCAGTGTAGTACGCACTCAGCGGACGAGCTGCACCAAAGCCGTCAACACCCGATAACGATACAAAGAGGGGTCGCCATTCTAGACACTACTGCGTCCTGTGCCAGTATCGATTTTCCCCGAGAGAGCGGCCGCCCGTTCACTTTCCTCCGGGTGGACGGTCAGATGAATCGACCGTGCGACTGGGTGGCAGCTTCACGTGCGAAGAACCTGCCCTTGGATTACTCGGCTAGCACGAAGTATTGTTGCCATTTACCTACATGTGTCTGGTTCGCGATGCCAGTTTTTTTTTGGCCACGTAGGACTGAAGTACGCGTACCCCGGTTTATCGTGCACAGAGTATACCGTTTCCTCTACCGAGCACGTGCTGAGGTATGGAGATGGCCATTGTCGAGGATTATGATGCAGCGTCTCGCGCCGCCATAGAGATGACAGGCCGCAGTCATGAGGGAGATTCAGCGGCGCAATTCCATGGCATTCGTTTGTGTAGTTCGGACTCTCTATCGGCTACAGCTCGGCTTGCTAGGGATTCAAGAACTGCCCGTGCGGACTAAGTCGAGAGCGTTTTAGAGCAGATAACATCGACCGATGGCAATCTGTCCTCGAACACCTTCCATTGACCAATGATAACCCACGAAACGCGTTTCCGCAATTTGATTGGTCCACAGGAGCTACTAAATGAGTCGTTTGTGGAAGATGTCAACGAGTCATTTGTGCTTGACTGATCCTGCAGCGATCGCCTGCCGCTCGAATTGGTGGCGGCGGCACGCAGCCGCTTTCGGCCGAGCAAGGATCCCTACCTTTTCTCGCCAGCGCGGGGCGGCGGCTCACCGAGTCCGCGCCGCGTTTGGGCCGCGCGAGGCAAGAGAGACCGAAAGCGCCGCCTTGCATCGCAATGGTGCGTTGGATAGGCGAAGCGCGCTCGCCTCGCTCACGGAGGTCTCCGCGCGCAGCGTATCATACTTGGGGCAATGCGCCAGTCTGCAGGCACAATCTGCGTGGAAAGTGCACGTGCAGGAACCCCCTTTACAAACACACAGTCAGCGAGCACCTTCGATTTTACGGAGCGCGCGCGTTTGGCCAAATCGCTACCTTGGCGCCCGGATAAGCAATCCTCGCTCTGATACAGGCATCTTTGTGTCGGGCTATCTTTCGCGCCCATGCCGTCACTTTGGCCAGGCCGCCACCATGAGAGCGGCGCGTCGTCCCGGCCCGAGCGGCCGCACGTCGAGCTGCGCACGATGTGTCTTAAGGATGGGAGCCAGCGCTTCCCGCGCGTCCGGTCCACCGGCGATGCGACGGCTTGGCCAGAGAGTTCCGGCCGGGGCGTGATCTCGCGCGACGTTCACGGTCGCTGTCTCGCTCACGTTGATGACGCTCCGTCGGTGGCGTTGTCGCATGAGAGTCCCCTGGCGAGAGACCCGCGCCTTCGTAAAGGCTCGGAGCGCATGTATCCAAGCGCGCTGTGGCGCGGCCTCGCCTATCGCGCACGGAGCACCGCGTCGCGCAGGGCCGGTCCTCTTGCCCGCCTTGCGTTCGTCGCCATCGAAATGACGAAAATCTGGCTGGCATTCAACCACTCGGCCAGATCTCAGACCCACACATCGCGCGGCGCGATTCGCGCCATGGCTGGGCTCGCACCGCAGCGATCCCGAAGGCTGCGTTTGGAAGCGCCGAGCCGGGTTGGCGTTCGACACTGCACGCACTCAGCTCTGGCCACCGCGATGTCTTGGTGCACTGCGGATCGATGGTGCCGAGCGCTCATTTCGGCACGAAAGCCGAGCACTGCATGGATCGGTCGGGGGCGTTTGCCTCGTTCCCCGGCAAAATGAGCTTGCCACCATTCGACCGGATACGCTAAAAACAATCGCTGTGCATGCAACGCACCTCGCAGGTTTGGAAGTTGCGGAGGCAGAACAGGCGTTTGCCAGCTGGCTGCCATTACCGCTTCAAGCACTGCACCTGAATACCGGCGCGACTCCCCTGGCGTCGGCTGCTGCTGCATTGTGGGTGATGCCTCCACATGACAACAAACCCGACGTCTGCGCCAGCGTCGGTTCTCGTTTGTGGTGCCCGCCAAATGCGGAACTTCACGTGTGCTTCTCATCTCACAAGAGTTCCAGGGAACCTTGGCTCAATCTTGCAGGACGTTCGCCTGACGACGCATGGGACCCCTGCCGGCTCAATTCGAGGCTCAAGTATGCTGCCAAATGCGAGGAGCAGCCTACAATAAATACTTGCCCGCATAAGGACACGCGGAGATAACAGCGTCGGCCAAATACTCCCAACAGAATTTATGCTGGCTGGCCGACGCAATGTTAGGACCATGGAGTCCGCTTGGCCCTCCCAGCCGCAGCGCATAATTATCCCATATGCCACCGGGCTCCCCATGTATGCCGCCTTAGGGAACGCTGACTTTCCGCAGAGACCTGGGCCAGACGCTCAACCGACTGCATTCGAGAGCACACCGTAATACCGACAAGTGTGCCATGGGTGCCGGAGTGCTCCTCGCACTGGTGCTGGCACTGCCAGGATGGCTATCAGCGGAGGTCGTTACCACGTCCGCGAAAGAAACCTACTCGGTGAACAACTGCGCCGGGACGTCCAACACGATCGCCATGTCAACTTGGCGGAGAACGAGAGCTGAGAGGATCAGTCGTGCCTGGTTTTCGAGTACACCAGCATCACTATCTAGCAAACAGTGTTGTGCAACATCTTGGACACCCACACCTACGCGGAGCAAGTCTTCAGCGACTTTCGCTACATGTCCATCGAGTTCTACGAGGGCGCCGAGTGCACCGAATTGGGCTACACGCTGGCCTAGCCGGCACCCGGCGACTGCCGGATCGCCTCGCCCCATCAGTCGAGCATAGCGAGTCTTCACCCCGACGGCTCAGCAACCGTCTCCTTCTACGACGACGAGACCTGCAGCTACAACACCATAACGACGCTCGATCTCAACAGCACGGAGCTTTCCAGTGGCGAGTGCTTCTTTGGCTCAGCCAAATTCTACGGTGGGCACAGCAGCGACCCGGCCACCGAACCGATCCCCGTCTTGACTAGTGAAACATGGAGCGTCTTGAGCAGTAGCGTTAACAGCGGCTCCAGCTCCGGCGCCACCAGCGCCAGCACTAATGAGGAGATTTCTGCTGAAGTGAACTGAAGCAGCTCAAACCTCGGGACTAGCGCTGTCGCGGGCATCATCGTAGTCATCGTCGTGCCGCTCTCGCTGTTTTTGTCAACGTCTGGTGGGGTCGACAGCAGCGGCGTGCAGGCCGCGACGGCGATGGTGGCACCAAACATCTCGACAGCTTTTTGTCATATCCTTCGCCAATGAGAGGACTAACGACTGAGGGTTCAAGCTCAATGGCCAGCGATAAACCGCAGGGCCTCGTCGGTCTGTGAGACGACGAGGTCATCGCCACCGCGCGCATTCCCCGGAAAAAGGTGATCGTGCATCGAGGCATCAGTCGCGAAGGCAACGGCGTGGTGTACTTCGGGTCCTTCAATGGCTACGACGTCGCAACCAATACGCTGATCCCTGAGAAGCACAAGAACGTCAAGCAAGTGAACGCGTTCCTGGCCGAAGTGAAGCTGCTGGCGACCCTGGAGCACCCGCAAATCGAGCTGTTTGTGGGCGCGGCCTGGGATTCACTCACCGACCTCTGCGCGTCTCCGAGTATTTGGAAGGCGGAGATCTCTGTGGGCTTCTGGCGTCGTATGAGGCGCAAAACCACCCTGTCGGATTCAACCGCACCAAGGTCACAATCGCGCATCACGTGGCAGTCGCACTGAAGTATCTGCACTCGCTGGCATCGCCCATACTACATCGCGACCTCAAGTCCAAGAACATCCTGCTGACGGCACGGCTAGAAGCCAAACTCACGGGCTTTGGCATCTCTCGAAAGCGTGCAGACAGCTCGATGACGGCTGGCGTGGACACGTCGCTCTGGATGGCGCCTGAGGTGATGGCGGGGAAGAGGTACGACGACTAGGCTGATGTGTCCTCCTTTGGCGTGGTGCTGTCGAAACTCGACTCACATGGTCTATCGTATTCGCACACCAAGGAAACTGACGATTCCGGCCGCGATGTGCCCGAGGAGGCTGTGCTGCAGATGGTGGCGTTGGGCAAGCTGCGCGTGAAATTCTCCCCCGCGGGCACTGAGATCTGTCGCGGAGCTGGGCGAGGCATGCGTGGCCTCTTCCTGATGAAGAAGATACTCGGCCAAGTCTTCTACAAGACCCGCCGCGTGCTGCCGAGCAAGCTGGAGCTCGACGGGTTCTGTGAGAAGTTGCAGCTGGCCGTCGAGTAAGACGGTTGCCAGCACAGGTTGGTCGCGTTGCTGCTGCGTGTAGTGCTGCTAGCTGACCTTGTGTCCCATGAAGCGAGTGGGTGGCCTTCTTCCATCCTACCCCCGAAGCGTGGCTTGCGCAGATCGAAAGGGACGAGATCATCTCGACGCTGCAGCGCGCAAGATCGGACTAATTACGGTTCACCACACTCTGAAGACTACTGCTGCCATCGGCGCGTACCTCGTCGCCACGCTGCGCCACCTGGAGTTTGACGTCCCCGACCAAGACTGGGTGGCCCTCGACGCGGAGTTTGA
>JAADYJ010000053.1:0-47966 GCA_023338205.1 Halophytophthora polymorphica | reverse complement strand
CCTGTTTACCATGGCGACGAACTCGCCGCGATAGCGATTGAAGAAGGAGCACCAGAAAGCATGCTGAGCCCCCTGATGCTCAAAGGCAAACTTGCGGCCTCCGAGCTTCGCGAAGGCGTCCAGTTCCAGCGCGCTAGGGAGCTCGCGCCGCGTAGAGAGGAAGCGGAGGCCAAGGAAAGTGAACAGAAGGAAGGCCACCATGGCCTCGCCCTTGGAGTTGTTGCGGCGGCATATCTCGCAATTTCCAGCCACCTGCACGCTACTTGGTTTTTGTAAGGCCAGCCAATGAGGGTATAGCCGCGTCAGCTCATCAACGGCCGGAGCCCAAACTGCTGTCCGCAACGTGCCCAACCGAGCCTCCTCACGTCGATCCACTCCGTTTGGGCGGCTTGGATTGGGTTCCCCCGCCCCCAAGAAAAGCGCGATCTGTTTCCTGAGCGTCTTGGCTTCAGTATAGCCGAGCCAGCACCCACACGCCGCAAAGAGTTTCCTGCAGCAGCGCCGTCTTTGGGAAGGCCGCCGCCAAGAAGCCGAGCCAGCCAGCCAGCGCCCCCTCCGCCCGCCGCTCCGAGCGCTACGCCCCGGGCGCAGAGCCGCTGTCCGCACGCGCGAGCATGAGCGAGGCCAAGCCGCCCGCGAGCCTGGACACGGAGGCCAAGCCGGCGGCCGCCATCAAGCTGAGCGTGGAGGATGAGATCTCCACGGTGACCACCACGGCCTCCAAGACCAAGTCCAAGGAGGACATGCGCAACGAGAGCACGGGCATCACCGTGGGCGACTCGACGCACACACTCTCCGACGTACGTGCGCGGGCGCTTCGTCGTCGCGGGCCTGGGGCGCCAGAGCCTTACGAAGTGTCTGTGTCTGTGTCTGTGTGTACGGCTGCTGTCTGTGTCTGTGTGTGGCGCACCGCGACAGGGCAAGACGATCCACTACTCGGCCGAGCGCATCATCGGCAATGGGTCGTTCGGCGTTGTGTTCCAGGCGGCGGTAGAAGAAACGGGCGAGATCGTGGCCATCAAGAAGGTGCTCCAGGACAAGCGCTTCAAGGTGCGTCACCCTGCTAGAAAGCGCTGCTGCGGTCGCCGACGTGGTCGCAATGCGCGTGCTGACTGCTTATCTGCGTGGCTGCTTGCTTGCGCTACGGCGCGCACACCCCAGAACCGCGAGCTGCAGATCATGCGCCAGCTTCACCACGTGAACATCGTGCAGCTCAAGCACTGCTTCTACTGCAACGGCGAGAAGCCCGACGAGCTGTACCTGAACCTCGTGCTGGAGTACATCCCAGACACGGTCTACGGCGTGGCGCGCCAGCTGCAGAAGGCCAAGCAGTACATGCCCATTGTGCTCGTGAAGTTGTACATCTACCAGATCTGCCGCGCGCTGGCCTACATCCACTCAACTGGCATCTGCCACCGCGACATCAAGCCGCAGAACCTGCTGCTGGACCCGCGCTCGCACGTGGTCAAGCTCTGCGACTTTGGCAGCGCCAAGGTGCTGCAGAAGAACGAGCCCAACGTGTCGTACATCTGCTCTCGCTACTACCGCGCACCAGAGCTCATCTTTGGCGCCACCGACTACACGACGGCCATCGATGTCTGGTCGCTGGGCTGCGTCTGCGCCGAGCTGCTGCTGGGCCAGCCGCTCTTCCCGGGCGAGAGCGGTGTGGACCAGCTCGTGGAGATCATCAAGGTGCTCGGCACGCCGCAGCGCGAGGAGATCGAGGCCATGAACCCCAACTACACGGAGTTCCAGTTCCCGCAGATCAAGGCGCACTCGTGGAACAAGATCTTCCGCTCGCGGACGCCGCCTGAGGCCACCGATCTACTCTCCAAGATGCTAGTCTACGACCCGCAGCGGTACGCCACCGGGCCGTCCGTGGCCTTGTGCTTCAATGTGCCTGTCACGCACGACAGTGTATCTGCTGGAGAACTCACCACTAAAGGACTGCATGCGTTGTGCTGTGTGGTTCCAAACAGTCGCGCGAAGCCGCTGGAAGCCGCTGCGCACCCGTTCTTCGACGAGTTGCGGCAAGAGAACCTGAAGCTCCCGAACGAGGTGGCCGCGCCACCGCTTTTCAACTTCACGCTGCAAGGTACGCCACGATCCTTGTATGCGAGGCTTCCCTTCTTTGCCTACGATGTCGACTGCTTTCGAGCTCACTTCGCCAACTCACGTGTGCCAAATTCCTGCGGCTTCCTTTCCCCCAGAGCTTTCGCAGGTGGACGAAAGCACCCGCGAGATTTTGGTTCCGGCGCACGAGCGGAACGCCACCAACTGGCCAGTCTTAGAGGACGGCACGTGGCCCGAGGCGGCGGCCCGTGGGAGCTCCTAAGAGCGGGGCGTGCGCCGCGCCGCCGGCACAAGCAAGCCAGGGCATCACCGCCTAAACGAACGCGGCGTCTAACAAGCCGGGTTCCACTGACGGAGAGAGCACACAATGTATTTTTGCTTGTATCTTTATGGGGGACGAAATGCTCGTGCTCGTGCTCGTGGGTCGGCTGCATGCGGTTGCTTTGCCTCGTGTATTGCTGTGCCACTTCCTGCTCCTTGTTCTGCATTTTCTATCGTGCATGTCTGAAAATGGATTGCTTTGGCTGTCGTACACCTTGTCCCTGTGCTTGCTCGCTTCCTTTGTAGCCAAGCAGAGCTAAGGTCAGGACACCATAAGCAGGAAGACGGCCGGGGTCACCCTCATTACAGCGTAAGGATGTCCGTCGTAGAGCCATTGCCATTGCCGCTGCCACTGCCGTCCTCGCAGATCCCCGTGAGTGGCTGCACTGCTGACGGTGTGAGCATGTGAACCTCCGGGCCAGCGCGGACCCCGGCCGAGGTATGAAGCTGCCGCGCTCGAGCTGTCGTACCAGGGCAGGAAGGGCCAGAAAGAACAAGCGTCACGCTGCGCTCCAGGATATCGACCACACCGATCGAATGAGAGCTCTACAAGATGGTGGCACGTACCGCCAATTCGACTCGTGGACAATGGGGCCTCGAGATCGAGCTGGGCTGCAGCAACGTGTGCACCAAGTCCCAACGACGTTTGTGGACGCACCCGCACGCGCTCCGCTTCCTTGGCCTGCTGGAACTTCTGCTCCCATTCTTTCTTCGTGTTCTTGATATCCTGCAGCATCAGAAGAGAAGTACCGACAAGTGAGCTGGTAGTCGAGACTCAAGCTCACGGACACACTCAAGGCGTACGTTTCGAATGAGCTCCAGCGACACTTCGTTCTGCAGAATGAGCTCCGTGAGCTCCACGTCGATCGAGGCAGAGTCGTCCAGTAGCTGTCACAGGGCCAAAGTGCGAGCACAACGGCCATGGTAAGTATGTCGTTGGGCCAGAACAGGCCCCTTGACCAGAAGACATGGAAGCCTGCCTACCTCTGACCGAGACAAGCGTTGCGGCTCAGGTGCGTCTTCCTCTTGGTTCCTCGACTCGCTGTCGCGAGCGCCTCGAGCCGGTGACGCCCCGGGCTTGGACGTATCGGCGTGTGGGTCTTTTCTATTCTTCTGGCGCTGCAGTAAATCCGCCAATCTCGCGTTTTCGCGCTTCAAGCTGGCGTTCTCGCTCTTGAGAGAAGAGCAGGACAGCCACACCGCGTCAGTAGGGATCACCACAGCTATGCAAATGAAGCCCCAACTTCTACAGAAGCAGCGATGTACAAAGCACTAGACCTACCTTGAGCTTCGTCACTCGTTTCGCCTCGACCATCTGCGTGGCGCCCGAACTCCCCTCGAAAGCGGCCAATTTCTTCTTGAGATCCTCTACTTGCTCCTGCAGGATGGGGATGTTGTTGTTCTCCGTCTGAAGCTGTCGGTTCTCCTCGAGCAGTGAGGCGCAGCTCGCGTCCAACTGAGGGTTCTTGTGGGCCGCCAGTGTTTCCTGTTCGTCCAAATAAATCCATTATAACAGCAGCACATCCATATATCAATTCCACCACCGAATGAGAGTTGGCGACGGAGCAGCAGCCTTACCATGAGGATCTCAATGTGCCGCAGCAACTTTCGGATCGTGGTGTTCGGGTCCGACGGGTCCACGCTCAAATGCGTGGTCGTGACGCTCGGCGACGGAGCCAAACGTTGGGGCTCTGACTCCGAACGACTGCTAGTGATGCCAGCGTCTTCTTTCGTCGATCTAGCGCCGGCCCCTTCATCCTCGACAGTCTCTCCTTCGAGTCTGGTAGGATTGGCGCTGCGCATTCGACCGACGAACCCGCTCGACGACACAGAAGTCGCTGGAGATTTGTTGGCATCGGTGGCATCGACATTGCTGTCAAACTTGCGCTGCGCCTGACTGATGGCGCCCTCCGCATCCAATGGAGACGAGTCTTTCGCGTCTTGCACCAGGTATTCGAGCAGGATCGGGTGGTTGTTGAGGAAATCATCGCGAAAGAGACGGACGTTTCCGCGAGGCATGAACTTGCTGGCAAATGGATCACAGCTGGCTCCTGCGTGAAACATACGCACTCATTAAGTGATGGAGCAATCTCTGCTACAACAGCAGAAGGTGTAGTCATTTGAATCTACGGTCAAGGCAGGCTCCGTACCACTCGCTTGGCGGCTATCTGAAGGCTCCGACGTCAAGAGTCCTCGTGCTCCAGCGGCGGCAGGAGCCGTGAACGGACGGACACCACTGTTGGCATTGCCGCTGAGCTGCGAGTTTTTTTTCTGTGAGTTAACTGCGAAATCCTCAGCCAGGTCCTTGTCGAGCTGTGTGATCTGGTCGCCATCCAGTGTTTTAAGTCGGGAAAGCACACGCACAACGCGGAACTTGTACCCGTCCGTTTCACGGGAGCATGGGTTTCCACCGAGGTCCAGCGATCGTAACTGCTTCAGGCGAGAACCCAGCCGAGCCGTTTAGCACCACGCACTTGGAAGAACAGATACATGCAACCAGTAGTTCCGACAAAGTGCCTCGACCTGAAGAGGATTGTTGTACCTTCGGTAGTCCGCGGCACGTGTGCAAGGCTGTGGCCAGATCTGCGACCAGATTGCCGTACAGGGAGACGGTGTTGAGTTTGAGGAGGCTGCGCAGCGGTGAAATGTCAGAGATCTGCAGCATAGTGGCGGCAAATACAACTCTGAATGAGTCCCAATGACTGCATGCACCGGTGAATCTGCATGCTCAGAGCCGAACTGGTGGGCTCCAACCTGGTTGCTAGCGACGAAAAGCTTCTTGAGGCCGGGACACTACATCGTCGATAAGACAAGACACGACGAACGTCGAATTAGCAGACCCAGGCGAATCACCTCTCATCACAAGTGCTCGTCTTGAAACCTGAAGGTATTCCAGCGACGCGATCTGGTTGAAATTCACGTTGAGCTGTTGAGTGGCCACCAGACACGGCACGGACACAGTCAGCGTTAGCTTCCAGGGACCTAACGTGCACAACGAGCGTCCCAGCCCCGCGCAAATATAAGCTGATAGTCAGTGTGGCAGGATGCGCGAACGCTACCTCGACAAGGCTCACGAAGTGCTGGAAGTGCTGAAGAGACGAGAAGCGGTTGTGCGAGAGTGAGAGGATCTCCAGCGACGCCAGGCTTTGAGCGCAGGCCTCGTCCAGCTCCGTCAAACCCTCGTCGCGCAGTATTAACTACAGCAAACACAGCGCGCTGTCAGCTACAAGTGCCGTCGCCACGCAAAGTTAACTGCAGCTGCTACGCGCCTCCTTCACTGCCATCAGGTCGTAGACGCCCGCGCGGTCCATGGCCACATCAGCCGTCAGGGACACAACGCTGTCGCTCATCGTAGACGTCGGGGAGCGCAGTAGGTCGCGCGAGACTGAGCCAGGAGGCATGTACGCGAGCCCCACCAACGACGCTTCAAGCCCGAAGCGTCGGCTTTGGGATGTCACTAAAACAACAGTGACATGTACGACGCCGACCTGATGACCAAAGTTCGACTCGATCTTCGTCTACAGACACCTCGTATCTATCCATGCAGCTTAGCTTCACTGGCTGCTTGGCGTCGATCACGCGACTTGGAAGAGGAAATCCCAGAGCTGGCATTGCAGTGTTTGGCCTGCTAGCGAGGGAGCGCAGCTATGACCGACGGAACGCTGCATGTACTCGAGCGTTGCGCTGGCGTTGAGCCCTCGTTATAGAGACGACCTACAGCTTGAAACGGCCCTAAAATTGAGCTGCGAGCGTGGGCGGTGTGAGTGGAGGCCTGTTTGAGGGCCCCGAAGTCGCTACGGGAGGTGTTGGGTGCCTGTCGTTGAGCCTACGCACGAGGGCCCGCTGCCGTTGCGTGTTATGGCAACTCAACGCCGCAGACCCTCCTGCAGTGCAGCCTCCACTGATGGCAGCACCGAGAGTGACGCAGGAGCGGAGAGCAAGGTGTCCTGGTATCGGTAGGGATCGACTTGACGCAGGTTTGCTGTCCCTATGGCATTATCTGCTCAAGCACTTGCTTCCCAACGTATTTGTTGGATAGGAATTCGTTTGGAGAGACGATTCCGGCGCCAAAGATGCCGCCAGAGCCGATAGCAATGGACCCGCCGCTGGTGCTCCCCCCTGAGCTGCGTCCGCTGGGCGGCAAGCGCCGCTACCTGCGCACCATGCAGCTCATCACAGAGCCACTGCCGGAGGTTGCACGCAGCGCTTTCGACTACGACCCTCGCGGGCGTAGCTCCTCGCGCACCCGTCTTCCGTTTGAGAAGACGCTGCGGCGTCAGGGCTCCGTATCGGCTAATTCGTTCCTGCGCTCGGGAAAAGGAGCGACACGAAGTCGACGCAAACTTTTGAAGGCCATCTCCCACGCCGATTTGTCCGTGCCACCGCCGGATGCGTCGGAACGCCGAGCGAGTGGAAGTGCGGCCGACGATCAGCCAGAAGACTCCATTACAGAGGAATACACGCTGCAAGGCGACCCAGATGCACCTGAGAGTGAGGAGAGTGGAGCCCTCGCGGTGCCTGTCTGCATCGGCGACACGGTAGAGGAGCGGCCTACGCGCTCTGCACCGCAGTTGGTACGTTCGCGTACCTTTTCTCTACTGTTGGCCACAAGCTAGTCGTATTTCGTACAGCGCAGTTGATCAATGATCCTCCGCGTTGTGACTGCAGGCGCCAGTGGTGGACACTTCCAGACGTCGACAAGACTCCCAGGGGTCCAGCCGTGACCTACTGGAAGGGGAAGTGACCCTGCAGCAGCGTCGGGCCGGCCGATCGCGGCGCCTCTCACAGGAGGAAGTGCAGGACGTGTGCAACAGCCAATTCTACTTCGGCAAGACAGCCAAGACCAGGTTCTTCTCACAATACAAGGAACTGTACTCGCGACCGTACCTGTTCATCGACAGCAAAGCAGTCATCGGCAAAGAAGCTGTGCGAGCGACGGCAGCAAGCGGAGATTCCGACGAGGAAAATGCCAGCACCCAAAGCACTTGCATCCCAGCATACCCGTCATCAGCGGAGATGCGGAAGGTGGACGAAGAGCTCCATCCGTCTTTGTTTCAGACGAGTGCGTCGCTGCTGCACTACAGCGGAGGCCGCCAGGCTCAGCTCCCGCTACGCGACAAGTTGTCTCCACGCGGGCACTTCCTGTCCTCGTGCGTAGCCAAGCCGCAGTTGGCCGTCCCGTTTCTCATCCGCGCGCGCACGACCAAAGTGTTCGACTTTTCATTCCAGTCGCTCGGCGACGACTTCATCTCGGCGTTCGCCACGTGCCTCGTGCACGACCTGCCCTTTGTCGAGGAGATCATCGTGCGCGACAACCGACTGAGCGACGACGGGCTCAATGACCTGCTGCAGGCCGTGAGCCAAGGCAGCGCCATGCTCAAGCTGCTCCGCTTGGACATTTCCCAGAACGAGATCGGCCCCAAGAGTGCGCAAACGCTGCGCGCGTACATCGTGTCGTCGCACTGCACGCTGCAGATGCTGCTCGTGGACAACGCCGACATCGACGATCACGAGTGTGCAGCCTTCATGACGGCGTTCGAGAAGAACCTGTCCATCAAGCAGCTCTGGATGAGTCGCAATTGTATCGGCAAGTCGGAGAACCTCAACGTGGTGCAGCCCGACTTCACCACCGGCGGCGAGGCCATCGCCAACATGCTGCGCGTGAACCTCGTGCTCGTGCGGCTGGACCTGTCCTGGAACTATCTGCGACTCGAGAGCAGCATTGCTCTCGCCAACTCCATCCGCGAGAACCACACGCTCGTGGAGCTCAAGCTCTCATACAACGCCTGCGCCGATGCTGGGGCCATGATGTTCGGCGAGGCACTGCGTTTCAACCGGAGCCTCGAGGTGTTGGACCTGTCTTACAACAGCATTGGCGTCAAAGGCGCCATGGTGCTGGCCAACGCCATCCGCACCAACCGCACGCTGCGCTCGCTGCAGCTCAATGGCAACAACCTGGGAAGGGAGGGTGGCCAGCTGCTCATGGCCGCGCTCTGCGAGAACCAGACCGAGGCAGGCTGCAATATTGAGCTACATGCCTGTAACCTTGGCACTTCCATCGCGCCAGGACCAGTGTCCACACCAATGCTCTCGCCTTCAAAATCCTCTTCAGGCACAAGCGGATCAGGAGGACCCGTGGCTCCGACACGCAACGGAGACGTCTTCAATGTGCAGGAACTGCCCGTGTTCGACGCCAAGAGTGCTCGTGTCTTCAACCCGCACGAACCTGCTGGTCGCTACTCGCTCAACCTGAACGAGGCCTACGACAAAATGATCGCCATGGAGCTGGTGCGACTGGCCACCACCAAGAAAGGCTGTCGATTTCTGCGTATTGAGCACAAGTCCACCTCAGGCAAGAAGCTCATTTCCTTGGTGAAGAAGGAGAACCTGACTGTGGAGCAGCACAAGCCGACGGACGCGGGCAATCGAGGGACGGACGAGGACGAGGAGGAGAGCAACCTCGAGACCCGAGGCCTGGACGCGCTCTTCGGCAACGTGGACCGGGACAAGTCGGGCTACATTGACCAGCAGGAGCTCATGGTCGTACTCAACCAGATCGGGCTCTTCCCGCACGTGGACCGGCTGTCGTCCATCCTGGACAAGTGCGACTACAACGCGTCGGGCTACATTGAGCAGGGTGAGTTCAGCGCCTTCCTCTTCCACGCGGTCTTCCAGGTCATCGACGACGATCAGTCCGGGAAGATTGACGCGGACGAGGTGGAGGAGGCGTTCAAGATGCTGGGCATCGAGAGCTACGACGAGAAGGAGATCCAGGACGCCATCGCCACTTACGACATCACTGGCGACGGCGAGATGGAAGAGTCCGAATTCGTCGAGTTCATGAAGGACCGCCTGCTAGACCGCATCAAGAGCCAATTGCTCGGTACGACCGACGAGGGCGGCTACGCCTCCGCATTGAACGGCACACCGCTTGTGTCGCTCCTGGACGCCGCCACGCAGAAGCCCTGGGTCGTGCCCGAGGACGGCCAGCTCGAGATCGACTTTTTGTACGACCGCGAAGCCTTCGCAACCAACGATGAGGCCTTCCGACAGGGCAAGATCTCGCAGGCGGGGCTGGAGCTGCTCATTCGCAACATCACGGAGCTCGCCAGCTCCAAGGCGGAGCAGGACGAGCTCTTCCACGTGGCTATCCACGACGCCGACATCCGCTTCACAGCTGCGCAGGCCTTCCAGGTACTGGACGCCTGCCACTACCTCAAACCGGAAGACAAGAAGATCGAGATGATCGCCCTCATGCTGCCACAGATGCTGACGGCCAAGGAGGCGCAGGTGCTCGTGGCGCGCTCGCTCACGCTTATGCAGCGGTGTCGCCTCAAGGCGCGCATGGGCAGCGCCTACTCGGTGGTGCTCGGGAACCCCACGGCGCACTACACCTTCGACCTGTCCAAGCCCAAGGACCGCATCGCGCTCAACAAGCTGGCCGAGGTGGCGCAGAGCGAGAAGCTCTTCTCCAAGCAGCGCTCGGGCCGCGCCGACACTTCGCAGCACGGCAACTGGGAGAACTTCCGCAACGAAGAGCTGGATGGCCACCCCATAGTGCTTACCAACACCTTCTTCCACGTGCTGCCGCATCGAGGCAAGCTCTGCTTTGACTACGTGAGCACCACGCGCCCCAAGCGCGGCACCACGCCCCTCAGCGATCGTCGCTTCAACCAGCTCATCGAGGCGCTTCAGATGGACGTGGTGCTGCCGGACGCACTGGGAGCATTGGGTCCTACACGGGCCCAGCGCGCTCGAGGCGTTCGCAGCAAGTGGGCGACAACAGCGGAGAGCCATAGAGAAGAGGAGGACGGAGAGAACGACAGTGAGCCAAACAAGGCGACAGCAGGAGACGTCGCGACGCTGTCAGCCGCCGCGCACCTCGGGTCGTCCAAGCGCGCCGTGGAGCAGGAGCAGGCCGAGTTCTGGCACAAGACGCGCGCGTCGATCCTCAAGCGCGGCTGGGACTTTGTGGTGGCGCACTCGTACACGTTCCGGCTCACGGGCGCCACCAAGGAGAACGTGGGGCTCAAGATGGTGCAGATCGAGTCGGCCATCTGCGACCGCTGGCTGTCGTGCGAGCAGGCCGCCAAGATCATCGCGTGCATGCCGGCGAGCTTCCACGCGCGGCCCGAGACGGCGCGGATCCTCTTCTCGCGGCTCATCGACCTGAGCAACTTCTACCGCCTCTACGACGCCATGGCCCCGGCGGAGCGCCACGTGTGCGTGCGTTCATTGGGCTGGCTCAACATTATGAACCCGCTGGCGCCCGAGCGGCCCTACGAACTCAACCTCGCCGTGAACGACGAGCGCGAGATGACCAAGGTGCTCGTGGACCTGGCCATTGGCGAGCCGGGCGAGAACTGGCTCAATCAGAGCTTCGCCAGCGCTAAGGGCGAGCCGGGCATCCCCGGCTGGAAGCTGCCCGTGCGCTGGGAGAAGGAGGACGGCAAGGACGGCGGTGTGAACCGCTCGGGCTTCCTCCAACTCGAGTACTACTCGGGCCAGGACCGCGGCTGCGCGCCCGTGCTGCCGCTGCGCAAGACGCTCCTGAAGCGCGTGCTCTGCGGCACGAGGCTCTACTGCCTCTAGATCGACGGCGGTGGCTGTGGAGCCATGTGCATGCGGCGCAGAAGAGGCCGCCGCGCCCGGGACATGACGAGACGAGACGTTGAAGCCGTTGCGTTGGCTTCAGCTTGCTCGCTCGGTCCGAAGCGACTGGCGGAGGGCGGCTCCAGCCAAGTGAGCTGGGAGGCTCAGCCGAGGCGGCACTTCCCTCCGATGTGGAGGATGCGGAGGTCGCCGGGAAGGCGGGAAGCCCGAGGCAAACACGTGGGCTCAATGCTCAATGCAGCCATCGCCTCTTCCGTGCGCTGGCAGCCTTTTCCCCCCGCTTCAAGCAGCAAGAGCGCGGCCAACCGACGCTAACGCGGCCAAGCAAAAGGACCGGGAGCCGCCACCTGCCGCCTGCCACCTGCTACCTGCCGCGTCCGCAGCCCGCAGTCTCCGATACCGGCGCCCGGTGGCCCCCAGCCAGTGCTTTGTGGCGGAGATGGACGGCAAAGCGCTCGGAAGATGGTGTATTGCCCATCCATCGTGTAAGAACTCGACGCGTTCCCGGTGCCGCGAAGTGTCCTGCCACTTGAAGCTTCACGCTTCAAGCTGCGCGACGCTCATGGGGGCGTTGCGCTGCGTTGCATCCCGCTAGGCGCGTGCTTCCGGTCTGCGGCTCCGCGTGGGGGGGAAGGAGCGTCGCCGGGTGTGGGGTGGGCGAGCGCCACGGACTGCGGCCAGTGCTTGCCAGAGCGCGCTCGTGAGCAGCGCCTGTGACAGCGGGCCGAGGCAACCGAGCGGCGTGTTCGTGCGCGATGTGCAGGCCACTGTGGCGAGCGCCGACACCCTTCACGAGCTTGTGACGCACAGGACCGCAACGCAATTCGGGCGGTTGCCTCAACCACCGCCTTGCGCGGCCGGTTCAGACGGCACCAGGTCGCCAGCGACGCGGCGCTCGTCACGCCGACGCACCGGACCCGAGAGGATCTTTGTGAGGAGCGCCGCTGCTGTCGCATGAAAGCCCGAGTTCACGCCAATCGCCTTGGCGTTGGCCCTCATGCTGCCGCGTGGACCGCGCCCTGGGCGGCCGTGCCCCGGTTTCTGGTTGGCGTCGCGCGCTGTTGGCCCGTTATCAGTTGGAGCCAAGCAAGGCGAAGAAGACACGGCCTGGACTGGGAAATCCCGCCAGAGGCCGGACGATGGCTCGTGCGATCGCAGTCGGTCATCGCCGGGCGCCTTCACGGCGGGGCCACTCGCTCGCTTCCGCCCGGAATCCCGTGGCGCCCACGCCGTCCGCCGTGAGTCGGCCGCGTCTGCCGTGTGCAGCCGGCCGAGATCGCTCTGCCGACCAGACAGATACACCACCAAGCGCCCCAGCCAGTCATTACCGCGCTCAACCGGCCAACGGAGCGGCGGCTGGGCTCCGTTGGCCACCAGTGCGTCGCTGAAAGCCTCAAGCTTGAGCGTCCCGTCAACGCCGCCGCTCATTTTCGCTGGCTGAGCGGAGGACTAGTTAGATCACCACAAAAACTGACGATGTTGTCGATGGTCAACATTTAAGCTCGCGTTTGAACATCAAACCTCCTATCCCTTATCTAAACCCCTTGAAAACGTATATCGACGCAAATCCAAAATCGTCTGGCCAGATCGCTTTGAGGCTCGTAGTGAAGGAAGCACGAGGAACCGCTGAGTTCCGAAGGCACCAGTGTGTGCGTATGCAACCTGGGGATCCCGGACACCTCCCAGTATTTTTACAGCGCCAGTGTGGCTCTAACAATGAAGGAAAAGGTCCAAGGCTTGAAACGGGCGTTTTGTATCAATGTTGCCGACCATCAACCTTTCTGTGTTGATTTATCGACTCTCGAGCGGAGGCGTCATTGGCTGAAATCCAAGGAATGCCGCCCTTTTTCGCCCAGTCGCGCCGCATTTGCCGAGTTCGCCCAGTCCCATCGTGAATGCCTGACCACCGTTGTCTACGCATGCAGCCGTGATTCCGATTCAGTCGCGGTTGGGACAGTCGATCCTGGAGCCGGTTGTTCGCAGCACCAGCAGTCCGCTTGCCAATCGGCACTCCTGGGCTTCGAACCCATATGCCGAATGCCTCGAGCGAGAACTGCGGGCGCAGGCAACTCGGCGACGCAGGCCGTCTGCGCTTCAAGCAGGTTTTCCGCTGCTCTGGCCGACATGAGACTGCCCATCGCGGCGGAGAGCGCAGGCCCTTCTCTGTCGCGCGTTTCTCTGCGGCACAACGGGGCACTCTCCGTCGACCAGAGCGAAACGTCCCGAGAACGCGCCCCCGCCTCAAAGCTTGGCGGCCCGCTGCTTTTTTGTTTCTCGCTGCCAGAGGTCTTCATGCCGGAGAGGAATGCTGGAGATCTCTGCCAGGACGCCTCTGATTGGCACCGCCGCGAGAACAAACATCTCCCAGTAGAGCACCCGCTGCGCGCTTCTGCCGGCCCAACGGCCACAAGTCGCTCGCTGATCAGACGCATCCATGTTTAACAGCGTGAATGCTTGACTTGGGCGCTTGAACGCGTGGACGCGCCTGAATGCGCACGAGCCAGCCATGCAACCGGCGCATGAGCAGCGCCACAACGGCGGCGGCGGCTTTCTCTGCGTGCTGCAGACAAGTGTCTTGAAGGTCGCGACAGTCGCGGCGGCGACAGCCCCACGCGCGGGGCCCTCGAAAATGCAGCGCTTTGGAAGGCTCAAGTCTGAGGACTGCAAATCTCGCGGACACGTGAGAAAATTGGGCGAGACCAGCAAAGAGCAAGCGAGCGAGTTCCCTTTTGCCTCTGCTCGCAGCCAGCACTCGCCCGCTGACAGCCAGCGCCGGTCACTCGCTGACGGACCGAGTCGCAGTTGGCGCCGCGCCGCATGGTGCAAGGCGGCGCCGTGGACAGAGTCACCATTGCATTCGCCAGCAGCAGCCGAGGTTGACAAGTGGCGCCAAACCTGCAGCATCCAGCGCGAAGATCCGGCTATCACTTGGGATATGCATTCTCGCAGGTCGGCGTCAACGCACGCAGGCTCGGTTCCGGCCCGGGATCACGAACCCGGACTGCAGGTGGTATCGGGTCTCGCAGGTGAAGGATGTTTGGGCCCTAGCCGCGACAAAGCCGGGGCTCAAGGAAGTGCAGCAGACGAGACGATATCTCGAGGGGACACAGCCGGGCGATCGGACCCCCAGACGCAGTCCAAAGTGTGGTTCATTTCCGAATTTCCCGCGTGGGAGTGAAGTCGAGCAGAAAGCAGAAGCCAGCGATCGAGATCATGGGCGTGTCTGCTGCTGCGTGTGAGTCGCCGCTGGCGCTGGCGCGCGCCTCCGGCGGGCGGAAGGAGGCGGCGGCGCCCCAATGGCGCCCCGACGCCGCCAGCGACGCGTGCCTGTGCTGCGGGAACGACTTTTCCATCTGGCTGCGGCGCCGCCACCACTGCCGCGCGTGCGGCGAGCTCGTGTGCGCCGAGTGCAGCCCGTTCTGGGTGAAGCTGCCGGAGCTGGGCTACAAGGGCCGCGTGCGCGTGTGCACGCACTGCAACGCGCTGGCGGCCGAGAGCGGCGGCAGCCCGTCCACGATGGCGTCGTCGGCGTCCATGCAGTCGCTGCTGAGCCTGGGCGGGCTCGAGTCTGGCGCGGCGTCCGAGTCGTCCGACAACGAGCAGCTGGGCGAGATGGAGGAGGAGCTGGTGTTCCGCGCCGTGGAGGTGATCGCGTCATACTCGCGCAACAAGCGCTCGAAGCTCATGTACCAGTACTTTGTGCAGTCGGAGGCCGTGAGCTGGCTGGCGGACGTCGGGCTCATGCGCAACCGCACGGCGTGTGCGGCGCTGTTCCTGCGGTTGGTGGACTCTGGCTACGTGACCATCAAGCCCTGGAGCGGCTCCGTGCGCAGCGCCTTCTACGTGCTGAGCGAGGAGGTGTGTCTGGAGCAGCGCGTCTCGCACTACGGCACGTCGATCCACTCGGAGACGAGCAAGTGCCCCAACTGCACGCAGTCGTTCCAGAAGGCGCTGACGCCCGCGCCGGGCTTCTGTTCCATCGACTGCAAGACCAACGCGCTCATCAGCCAGTCGGACTCGGCCAAGGCGCGCAGGTTCTGCAACTGAGTCGAGTCGAGTGGCGTCCCAGCGAGCCAAGTGGAGTGGCCAGCCATCCCCCTCCGCCTCCACCCCCATCAACTATCTATCGGTGCCGCGCAGCAAGGGTGGCCACCGCGAAGCAGCGAGCCCGAGGGCCGTCGTGTATCATAGCCCTGTATATGTGTATTTAGGAGAGTAGTTTGTGCTCCGCATCGTGGCTCGGTCCAGTGCGCTGTAAGGAGTCACGTGCCCGCGCGTCTGGCGCTCGCGTGTGTGCCTTCTCCCCCTCGCGTCGCTCCTTGCTGGCGGCGGCGAGAGGATCGGGCACGCACGTGGGCGCCCAGCGACGCGGACGAGAAGCCCAGCATGACATCAAGAGCATTTTTCGTATCATCCGCCGTCTTCTCCTGGCGTTTCGCTTCAAGGCAGGCCCTTTGCGGCCTCTTGGTGTCGCCGTCGCTCGTGACGCCTCTGCGTTTGCATTGCACCCGGCCAGCGTCCGTCCGACGCGCAAGATCTGCTGGCCGGAAGGCCGGAAGCCCATGGCTGACGTACACTAATGGCTGGCGCCAAAGGATAGAGAGGTGGGGCCAGTTCCGGTGCCCGGTCCCCGGTCGGTAGGGCGCAGTCCGGTGTCTTGGCGTCGAGTGACCGCATCCTCGTGGCCAGCCACGCTGCAGCTCGTGCAGCCAGCCGGCCGGTCGGCAAACAGACGATGGAAGCGGAGCCAAGCCTGAGCAGCGACGGCGCCACGTAAATTGAGGCATGGCCGGCCGGCCGGCCCTTCCGTGCCAACACACCGGAAGCCGACGCGCGGCACAAGACCACGCGAGTAGACAAGAGGACACACACGTGTCGCTGCTCCGTTTGCGAGAGCCCCTGGTGTTTACTGTCCGCCTCCCCGTTCTCGCCAGCATGACGCGTGGCACATGCACGCCACACAGATCCAGGAAGAGGCAGACTGCTCGCTCGCTTGCCTCCTCTGCTCTGAGGGAGAAGCTGGCTGGCACCAACCTGCCTTCCTGTCGCTCCTGCTCGACAGCGACGACACTCAGCACAGAACTGGCGCTCGATGGACCAAAGCAGGCCGACACCATGCGCCTCGGATGAAGTGAAGGGTGTGGGCACTCACTCCCTGCTCGGATTGCTACTAGTAGCGCTCTGCCCTGCTCTATACGGTGACGTTGACGCGCTCCTCGGGCAACTCGCTGCGCACGAGCTTCATCTGGCTGGGCGGCCACACGACGGCCACCACGCGCGAGTCCAACAGCGCCAGCGGCACGGGGCCGAAGCTGTCGCTGTCGTCGCTGAACGTCGGGTTGTCGCCCTCGACCCAGCACTTGCCCACGGGCACGATGCGGTGGCGGCCCTTGCGGTCGGTCACGAGGTCGCCCTCCAGCGCCACCAGCCGCTTGATGAGGTACTGGCCAGCCGCCTCGGGCGAGGCCAGCACCACCACGTCGCCCCGCGTGTACTTGTGTCGCATCTGGATGGAGAACTTGTCCAGCAGCACGCGGTCGCGCACCGCGTCCTGCGAGAGCCCGTCGTTCAGCGCCGGCTGCATGGAGCGGCCCTTCACGCTAGCCGCGCTCACCACCAGCGCGTTGGTCGCCACGCCCACGGGCAGCCACAGCGCCGCCCTCACCGCCGTCTGCCTCCACCCCATCGTCCTCGCTCGCTGCTTCTTGGCTTCTTTGACTGTTCTTGCTTTCCAGCTGAACCGGTACTGCTAAGGTATGCCAATCACAAGGCCTATGACGTACAGAAGGATATTTGCAACAATTCAACCAATAATGGAAAGGTTTTCCGCACCTGGTAGTTACCCTTTGGTACCGGATGGCACCGGTACCCGCCGACATTCCTTGCAAGCCGCGAAAAGGTGCTCAAGCGCTCACGTCGTTGCTGATGCCGCAGCCGTGCATGAACGAGTAGAGCGTGGCGACCACGAGTAGATGCAGCAGCAGGATGTAGCCGAAGGCCATGCTGCGCGTCACGCGGTGGCCCAGCAGCAGTCTGGCGCTCGTCAGCAGGATCTTGTCCACAGCGTTGAGGTTCGTGAAGCGCTGCTGCTTCTCCATCTTGTTGAACTGCACGAACGGGTTCATCTTCTCCTCGTACATGCCTCGGTATCGCGCCTCCACGTCGGCCGAGGCGCCGCCGCCGTCTTCCAGCGACTGCAACCCGTGGCGGTCTGGCGCCACCCGCGACGACGGCGTCCCGTAGCTCTGCAGATACCGGATCTTGTGGTAGAGCTGCATGTTGTCCGTCTCGAGTCGCGCCGCCGTGCTCTTGTAGCTCTGCGCCAGCTCCTCCACGCGCGTCTTGTCGGCCTGCAGCTCCTTCATGCGCTCGCGGAAGCGGTCGCGTTGGCCGCGGACAATCTCCAGCATCTTGCTGTCCGAGCTGGCGGCCGTCGCCCCAACAGCCGAGCCACGCGACGACGGCGAACCGGAAGCCGCCGCCGAGGCTCCGAGCTGGTCGCCCACGGCGTCCAAGAGGATGTCCGAGCCCACGTCACCGCTTCTCACGCCGGCGTCGCGCCCCGCGTCGCGTCGAGCCTTCGTCTTCTCCAGGGATGCTACCGTCTCCTCCAACTTGCGCACTAGCGCGGCCTGGTCGTGCAGCTGGGCGTCCCGCGCCTGCAGCGCCTCCTGCGCCTGCTTGAGCGCCTGTGAGCGGTCCGCCAGCGAGCGCTCGCACGTCTGCAGCGCGTGCTCCAGCCGCCGCACGCGCGCCACCAAGAGCTGCTCCACCTCCACCGTCGCCGCTTCCACCTCCGAGGCGCTCGTGGCGTCGTCTTCACGCAGAGCGGCCGCGCCGTCGTGCGGCTGAGCCTCCTCGTCGTCCACGAGGTTGTACTCGAGCTGCTGCAGCACACGCAGCTGGCGCGTCACCTCGCGGAACGTGGCCACGGTCGGCCGCGCCTGCAGCTGCCGCGTCAGCTCCTCCTGTGCGTCCTGCGCGCGCTGCAGCTCGTGGGCCAGTCGCGTCGCATCCCTGGCCGCTGTGGCGCTCGCACTCGCCTGCGCCTCCTTGAGACGGAACACCTCTTGACGCAGCGTCGTCAGCTCGGCGTCCTGCTCGGCCTGCAGAGTCCTGGTCGTCGTATCACCTTCCAGTCCGCTTGGTGCGGCGGTGGAGGTGTCTCCCGAGTCGCCCGCGCTATCGACAGAGCCCACAGTGCTCAGCAGCTCGTCCAGTCGACGCTTGAGCTGCGCGTTCTCGAGCTGTAGCGTCTGGAGAGCCACAGAGTCCTGCGAGATGGCCTCCATCTCGGCGTCCAGCGCGCTCCGAGCCATGCCCGAGCGCTGCTTGTGCGCGAACAGGTCCGACTGCATGGCGTCCAGACGCGCGAAGGCCTCGCGCAGCTCGGCGCGCGACGCGTCCAGCTGCCGCTCGTAGTCTCGGCGCTGCTGCGCCCACTCGAGCCGCGTCTCCTCCAGCTGGTGCTCCAACTCGCGCGTGCGTCGCTCCACGTGCTCCTGCACAACGTCGTCCTGTTCGCGGGCCGCCGCGGCCACTTGCTCCTCCAGGTTGCGGATGGTAATGTCCTGGTTCTTGAGGCTCGCGAACTCGGCCTCAAAGTCGCGCAGCTCGCGCCGCAGCTTCTTGTTCTCCTCGGCCAGCTCGTCGCCTGCGGACGCCTGCGCCGCCACCGCCAGAGCTGGGGCTGGGTCCGGTGCCGCGTAGAGCCCCTTGTAGAGCTGGAAGAAGGCGTTCTCCGAGAACTTGGCGCGCCGCGTGAGGTGGTCGATCTCCTCCTGGTAGCTGCGCAGCAGTGGCGCGGCGGCCGCGGCCTTGTCGGCGTCGCTGCCCAGGCGACGGAAGTGCTTGGTGCTCTCCGCCAGCTTCTTGCGCGAACGCACACTGGCCTGCTTCTCGCTCTTCATTGTGCTGCCCTGCGAGTCCAGCTGCACGCGCTTGCTGTCCAGGTCGAAGGCCTTCCAGAACCGCAGCACGGGCGTCTGTACGCACACGCCAGCACCACGCGCTTGAGTCTCCATACGCTAGACGCCCCGGATCCGCACGTGCACACACAACAGAGAGAGAGAGAGAGTCGTCGACACGTACCACGCTCTGTCGGCTCAGAGACGGCCGGGAGCGCTGCGTCGACGGACCTGTGGCGGACGCGGAGCTCCCGGTGCTGCCCGGAGGGGACGGGAGGGACGCCGCGCCCCCGATAGAGGACAGCGGCGCCGGGGAGGCCGTCTCCGCCATGGCCTTGTCGCCTGCAGGCTGCGCCATGGATCCTTCTCTCGGTCGCACCGTTCACGAGCACCGTTCACGACGGAGCTTCAAGCTGCTCGTACGCGGCCGCGAGAGGGCACTTGGGCCTCTAGGTTGCGCTCCAGCCACCGGACGACGTGGAGAAGAGGGGAAACGCGTCGCAATGCGTCGGAGGGCGTCGCGGGGCTGCGCTAGGTGCACGCAGGGCGGCGCTGATATCGCTCTCGTGCTGTGCGTCTCAGCTTCTCTGTAGTGGGCGCTTTGGCCTTCCGGGCCGTTCTGGGTTGGGGTGACGAGGCGCAATCACCCTTGCCATCTTTTCCACCAATCGCAGCGACTTGTCCGCGGATTGGAGGAAAATCGCGGCCTACTCTTGTTGTTGACTTCCCGGTAGTCAGTGGTAAGGCCGCCGCACGTTAGGCGGGGCGACCAGCAGATCGATCAGCGCAAGTATGGCGTCCAGCAGCCTCTCCATGCGCCGCGGCGGGCTGCGCGCGCTGCGCGTGCTGGGAGTGCGAGACCCGGCGCCCCCGCTCACGCTCAAGTTTGTGCGCAGCTTCACGCTCCCGCGACGGGAGGGCGGCCACACTGGGGCCGAGCGGCTGCTGTCCACGCACGTGTCCGTCATCGGTGCGTCAATGCGCCAATGTCAATGCGTCATTGCGCTTGAGACATTGGCCCGCTCGATTGCCTGCAGGCCAAAGCGCTGTATGCTTATCGTGCTTTACTCTTGTGTGTGTGACTGTTTGGCATAGGGCTGCACTGGAAGACGGACGAGACGCGGTTGCGCGAAGCGTTCGAGCGCTTTGGCACGCTGGAGAAAGCCGAGCTGGTGTCCCCCGAGCACTCGACCATGCACCTCTGGGGCGAGCTCGTATTCTCCAACTTCGACGAGGCCTTCGAGGCCGTCAGCGAGATGAACGGCCAAGAGCTGGACGGCCGCCTGCTGCGCGTCAGCATCGTGGACCCGCCCACGAAAGGCGACGACGTCGCGACTCCGACTGCGACCTCCGACTAGTTCGTAATGGATGGCACCTTCTTAGCTCCACGTGGCGAGACGGCCACACGCAATTGCGTCACTCCTGAGCACTCCTGTCCACGCGCGCTGCACCCATCGCTGCCAAGGCCACTAGCTCTCGAGCGAGCCGCTTCCTACTCGACAGTGGGGAGGGTACGAGCGTTCTTCCACTCGAGCAGTCCGTGGAAGTCGTCCTTGATGAGTGTGAGCAGCGTCGCCAGCTTGTCGTTGGCGCGGGCGGCGCCCACGTTGACCCGCGAAATGTTCTGCGCCGTGTGGTCTCCGGAGCGCGCCACGATGGCCGGCACGAGCTCGTAGTTCTTCTCGTGCATCTCCCTCGCTCGCTGGAAGTTCTGCGCGGCCGTGTAGATCTGCCCCAGACGCGCGCTGGCGTCCGCCTGGTTGGCCACATTCTCGGCGCGCGTGGCGATGGACACGTAGCGGTTGAGGAACTCGATGGACAGGTGCTGGTCGCCCAGCTTCTCGTGAGCTGTGGCCAGCGCCGCGCACGCGTTGCCCTCACTCTCCGTGTCGCCACTCTGGCGCGCCGCCGCTAGCTGTGAAGCTCGCACGAAGCATCGTTAGAACAGCTCAAAGGGACAGGAAGAGAGCTAGCTAGCTAGTTGCCTTCCCCGCAGGCAGATCTACGCACATTGATCTCCAGAAAGGGCAGCGCGCTGGCCGGCTCGTCGAGTGCGTTGTAGCACGTGCCGACCTTGAATTGGGCGTGTGCTTGCGCCTCGGCGTCTCCTGCTTTGGTGGCGCAGTCCAGCCGCCGCTTGTACAGGTCGATGGCTTCAGCGAAGTGCTGCGCCTGCTCGTGGCGCTGCGCCAAGTCCACGTACACTCTCCCCAGTTGTGCGTGGGCCTCTCCACGCAGCTCGTCGTCGTCCTCGTGCTCGTACACGACCTGTGCGATGTCCACGTAAAGCTCCAAGTATTGGCGGGCCTGGTCCAGCTCGCCCGCGACGTGGTAGCCTCGGCCGATCTGGCTCAGGACGCGCATCTCGCCCACCTGGTCCTTCACGAGGCGCGCGATCTCCAGACACTTTTCGTAAAAGAAGATCATGGTCTTGGTGTCCTGCTTCTCGGCGCAGTAGGCCGCCAGACTGTCGTAGGCCGCCAGCACGTCCGAGATCTCGCCGCGTCGCTTGCAGTGCTCGGCAGCCACCAACTGGTCGCGCAGGAACTCCATCTCAGGGAGCTGCAGTGCTGCTCCAGTGGCCGCTCCACCGCCGCCGTCTGCGCTCGGATCGGCAGGCGTGTGGGGCTCACCAGCACTAACTTCCGGTTGAGCTGGCAGGTCGTTGCGGTGCGTGAGGTAGAAGAGGTCCACGAAGGACTGCACGTAGCCGTCCACCAGCAGCCGCGTGCAGAACTCCTCCTTCATATTGGCCTGCTGCTGCGCCGCGGAGCTCAGTCCGGCGCCAGCAGCAGCGGCTCCAGTGGCTGTGGCAACCGTCCGGCCAGACTGGCCCACGCCGTTGGCCGTGCCCGGCACGGCGACCCCGGGGCCGCGCATGGGCTGCGCGCGCACAGGCTTCTTCTGCGCCTCAGGCACCACGCGCTTTTCCCCCGCAGAGCGCAGACCATTGCCCCTGCCAGTTCTTGCACTGCCCACGCGGCGGCGATCGCCCTCCATCTCCGCGGCCGGCAGCTCCTTCCGTGCCGGCATCGCACTTGAAGTGTGCGGTCGCGTCCTTTCGCGGCTGGAATATAAACGAACGCATCAATCTTTGCCTCTTGCTACTGCCACCGGTTCGTTCGTGAGATGTAACGTACCGTGTATGGGTTGGCCATTTCCAGACCACCGCCGCCAGATCACAGCCGCCAGACGCAAAGTGAAGACCATGACGCAAGAACGCGAAGGTGCGAGGCTTGCTCTCTGTGTGCGGCTGTGTGGGTGCTTCATTCCGGAATCTGACCCTTGCGCGCCATGACGCCAGAATTCATCGCTTTGTGCGCCACGCTCAAGCAGGAGGTGCTGGAGCTCATGCGCAGTCAGCACGACATGCCTCAGGAGGCCCTGGACTGGGTGAACGAGGTGGTCGACTACAACTGCGTGGGCGGCAAGCTCATCCGCGGCATTAGCGTCATCCACTGGTGCGCCGCGTGTATCTCTGTCTCCGCTGCCGCTGTCGGTGACGTATCTGTGGGGAGAGCGTCCGAGGACGAACTGACTGACCATACCCTGTGTCGTGGCGACGGACAGCACGGAGGCCATGACGGGCAAGGCGCTGTCTTCTGAGATGAGGGAGAAGGCCAGCATCTTGGGCTGGTGCATCGAATGGGTGCGTACTGTGCTCTCCTGCACGTTTGTATCGCCCGTTGCTTGCCGTTCATGTACACGTGCAAAGTGATCTAACTCGAGGTGCTGCGGCCGAGTGTGTCGTTGCTACTGCAGCTGCAAGCGTTCTTCCTCGTGGCCGACGACATCATGGACGAGTCAATCACACGGCGTGGCCAGACGTGCTGGTACCGCAAGCCGCAGGTCAAGATGATTGCCATCAATGACGCCTTCCTGCTTGAGACCTTCGTCTTCCAGATCCTCAAGAAGCACTTCCGTGCGGAGCCCTTCTACCTCGACCTGGTCGAGACTTTCCACGAGGTACGTCGGCATCTCTGCCTTGCTCAAGCCCCAGAGTAGTGCCAGTGGGTTCTGAGAAGCCAAGCGATTCCCTGTGATGTTTTGCATCTCGCGTGAGTGCCGTTCCAGGTGATTTTCAAGACGGAAATGGGCCAGTTGCTGGACCTGACGTCGCAGCCGCAGGATGCCGAGCCCGATCTCACCCGCTTCACGGTCGAACGGTGAGTCTTGGTTTGTCTGAAGACGCTCTGTATCTGGATGGAGAGCTCTACTCTACTGACACTGAGATCATGTTGTTGCTGCTACGTTTGCGCTCCAGTTACCGCAAGATCGTGATCAACAAGACGGCGTACTACACGTTCTACCTCTCGGCGGCCTGCGCCATGTTCCTGAACGGTGTGGCGGACAAGCCTTCACACGAGCTGGCCAAGAAGCTGTGCGTGCAGATCGGCGAGTACTTCCAGGTCCAGGACGACTTCCTGGACTGCTACGGCGACGAGAAGGTGATCGGCAAGGTGGGCACGGACATCCAGGATAACAAATGCAGCTGGCTGGTTGTGCAGGCGCTGGACCGCGCCACGCCTGAGCAGAAGGCGACGCTGAAAGAGCACTACGGCCGCGACAACACCGAGTCCATCGCCGTCATCAAGCAGCTCTACAACGAGCTGGACCTGGCGGCCGTGTACCATAAGTACGAGGACGAAACGTACAAGACGCTGACCGAGGAGATCGCGCAGGTGACCACCATGCCGTCCGAGGTGTTCACGCTGCTGGTGAAGAAAATCTTCAAGCGCAGCAAGTAAGCGAGCGAACCCTCCTCCGTATTGGACGAGCTAGCAGATCATTCGCGAAGCTGCAGCCGTCGCAGCTGGAGGGAGACCAAGCAGTGTGATGCACCTCACGCATACCGTGCTACGCTATGCATTCCGCGATTGGGTTGCTACGTACTTCGAAGTTACTCGTCTGCCTGTGTCTTCGAATAACAAACTGCTCCAAATGACTTATCGTCGCCGGCAAGCCAAGAAATCCGGCTTACCTGTATGCTTCCCTGGCTTGTCCGCCGTCCTACCGATAGAGCGTGATGGGGAAGTTCTCCGTGATCATGTTGCCGTTCTCGAAGAGCACTACGACATTCGTCTCGAATTCCACCTTGAACCCTGCGGCAGCACACGCAAAACCGATCCAATCCCAACATGTGAACAGCCTGCTCTGCCTTTTTGTCCGCCTCCTTCGAGCTGTTACTACAGCGTTTGGAACGTACGTGGTGTCAGCATCGTCGGACACGTGAATAAGCGCGGGAAGATCATGTAGATCGGGATCGCCATTTGTCGGCACACGTCGCCCCACCCGATCTGGACGTTCTGGATCTCCGTGGCTGAGTTGTTGACACGGGAAGAGAACAAATAGCGTTAGCGCAGCTGTACAAATCCCCCTCGTCTTGAGATAAGTAGTAGCTGAGGGGATTCAACTTCCGTACCATCTCTAGCGATGCCTTCCGAATGCGCCACGCTCTCTACCCGAATGAGTTGCAGCTCGACCGATTTGATGGGCGCCTTGGCTTCCTCGATCACAATCTAGTGTCAACCATACCATGCGAGCATGTCAATAAACGACGGACTTGTCATGCGCAGACTTTTGCGGCCGGCATATATCCCTTAGCATCATACCCAAACAAGCACCGCCGCGCTTGGTTCGTACCTCGCCTGTGAACGGCAAATTCACCGGGCAGTTTGTACGGTGGATTTTGCCCGTGATGAGGAACTGCGGCACCGTCGACGTGTTCTGAAAACCAGCACAACCCCACAAGAAGGCAAGATGGCCAACAAAAAGACGTCACGCACGTTAGCAAGGCTTAAACGCCAAAGAAGCTGTCGGTTGGCACATTGTTAGAAAGTCTCCGTACCCGCCGAACGTTCTCGAGCGAGCCTGGAGTGATGTGGAACTCTTTGGGCGCGTCCTGCAGCGGCTC
Source organism: Halophytophthora polymorphica (assembly GCA_023338205.1). Lineage (NCBI taxonomy): Eukaryota > Oomycota > Peronosporomycetes > Peronosporales > Peronosporaceae > Halophytophthora > Halophytophthora polymorphica. The sequence continues at coordinate 23,138 of JAADYJ010000053.1, read as the reverse complement.
GCGAAGCTGCATACAACAGGACAGTCAAATAAACGGACGAAATGCCACCAGTCAGACGACCCACGCCAAACAAAATGCGTACTAGCAGCCCCATTAGCGCTTCGACTGCGCGAACGCACCGGAACTTCCACGACGAACTCCAGCGTCTTGTGCAGTTTGTTCTTCATAATGCCGCGGATGCAGTCGCAGATGATCTCGTATTTGACAGATACGTAGACGCCGTGGTAGGTCTCGAAGAGCTGCTGGCCATCGTTCCCCTGCAGCTCAAATTCAAAGGGGAACTTGGAGATGCCCGGTGGCACTTTGCCCGCGGGCGCCACGGGCAGATGGAAGTACACGAGCTCCAGCGGCTTCACGGTATTGTAGAAAGCGTCGAAGATCCCGGCGCTCTTGGTGGACAGCTGCATCCTCGCGCTGCCTTCCACCTTCATGGCCAGGCCCTGGTGTGAAAAACCCTTGGGCGACGAGATGATGACCTGCCCCTGGACAACCTCCTGTGGCACGAGCACGCAGGGAAAAGCAGGAGGTGTCAGCAGCAGCACGGCGACCTGCAGCACGGGGAGGGGAAGGAAGCACGCGCGCGCCGTACATGTGGGTGGAAGATGCGGTCGATCCGGTTCAGCTTGACGTCGAGCGTGGAGCTCATGGCTGCGCTTAGCTTCCTTCTTCTTGATGCTTGAAGTCGGCCATCGACTCGGTAAAGTACGAATGAGCGCTAATCGTACAGCTACAAAAACCAAGTACAGCCCGATGGCCGGAAATTCAGGAGTTTCTTGGCATCGGGCACGCTGTACTTGGCTTTTGAATGGTGTGATTTCAAAGCTTGGTTCCAAAACGTTATTTTTGTAAAGTAATCGTTTCAAAATTAAAGTAGTCATTTTTGAAAAATAGTTTCGATAAATAGGCACGAGAATGGCTACACCGCCCCATTCAGCAGTCGCCAACCGTATCAGCTTCGTATCTGTCACTCGGGGCCGAGTGCAGTCGAGCCCGGTCGGCTTCATGCTGCGCAGCCCTGCTTGCGCACAGCTTTGCCTGCGCGTTGGTTCCGCAGTGCTTGGGACACAGGAGACATCATTTTGTCGGTGGGGCTGCGCACAAGGCTGTGCATGGACACCGGGGACCTACAAGTTAGCGACCGCAGTGCAGTGCAACACAACTCACGCATAGTCAGCGCGAAAAACTTACTCGTGCATCTGCCGGATGCGCTCCACGTCAGCGTCGTTGCCAGTGTTGCACCACACGAAGAGTGCGTCCTTGTTGAACGCCGCCGAGCTCAGTCCGAGGTGCTGCGAGAGCGTCGTCATCTTCTGGGGCATGGCTAGTGGCGTCTGGGCTGAGCTTGATGGTCGACGGTTGGTGCTCTTGTGCGAAGGTGGGCTTGGATGGATGAAGGCAAAACCAGGAATGAGCCGCTCGCTGGAAGTGGAGCGGACTGCGTGCGGCCTTTCTTGTCCACCAGCTCCTGAGCAGGAAGGTAGACTGGGGGTCTCCCAGCGGTTTTCTTCTAGAAGTCTGCCCTCGCACCTTTGATCGAGCCGTTTCTTGGCTTCTAGAAGTATCTTCCGCTTGGACTGCGCGTTTAGCTCACTGATTTCATCCCGCCACCTTCCCTGACGACCGCCCCAAAGCGGCGCACTCAACTGCCGTTGAGACACAGCAGCTTAACTGCCAGTCTCTCCAGCAATCTCTAGCATCTCGAGGTTGACTGGGACAGCGATTGACAGCCCTGAATGGCTAGGCCAAGTCCAAGCAGGGCAGTACAAGACGCCAGACAGAAGGCTCTAGCGGGTTGTGTGCCTCAAGCTGCTGGTGCCGCTTGCACGCAATGCTCCACATGCCCCAACGGCACCGTGTCGCCACCCCAGCGCGCGAATTTTGGGCTAAAGATGGCCATGAAGCCGGGAATTGTGGTGTGCTGCCCCTGCCAGCGGTTTCATCGTGCCTCTTGGACGTTTGATCGAGCCGAAGCATAGTCGTCTGAAACATTGCAGGAGTCGGAGAAAGTGCTATTGCTCGTGCATGCGACGAGGGAGGGCAGAATGCAGCGGCGTGAACGTGTCAGCGGTGCGGCTGGCGCTCTGGCGCTCTTCTTCGCAAAAGATCTGCCTTCTACGTCGTGTCACCGTCGTCGCAGTCATCACGCTTGTCGAGATGGCTGGATAAACAGTCCCCTGGCTGCTCAACCACGGTGTCAACCACACTCTGGTCGCTGCTGTCGGCTGTCTTCTCACCGCTGTCCAACGCCGCGCCCTGGTCATCGTGCTTGCCCTCTTGCGGACATCTGTGGCCCTGGTCGCTCATGTCGAGTTCTTGGCGTACGAGGTTATCACCTGCGCTGTTGTCACCGTTTTTGGCCACGTAGAGAGGATGGGTGTCGGTTGCGCTGCCTCCGTATTCGCTGGAGTCGTTGTCGACCCGGTTGGTGTTTTTTCTTCCACTACTGGGTCGTGAGGTAGCTGTCACGGAGTAGAACTGAGTTCGGGCGCTGGGGGCTCCATCGGAGAGTCCTCTACTGGGCATGGAGGACGGTGGGACCGGCATGAGCATTCCTCGGACGCAATTCGAAGGCACATCGACGTGCTCCTCTGGGTCTCCCTCGCATGGAGGTTGGCCTGACGTTTCTTGGCCCGAAGCGAGCGGCATAACAAAACCGAGGTGGCTCAGTGTGTCACGAATGCGCTGGCCTCGATTACGTGTGGGCATGAAATCGCTGAGGCTGTGCTGTTGCTGCTGCTGCTGCGAATGTCCTCCGATGTGATGGCTGACGCTGCCGTTGCGCTGCGCCATGCGCATGTCTCGGCCGGCAAGGAAGCGCTGGAAGTGTTGGTTCGACTGGTGCATGAGCGACAACTCCTGCACCGTGCGCTTGAGCTTCTTCATGAGCAGAAACTGGCTGCGCGCGGTGCGCTCCCTGGCAAACAACTGCTGATGGAAGCCTTCTATGTCCGTGCGCGAGCGTTCGATCTCGTCCTGACTGGTCTTGAGAAGCCGCTCAAACTTGGCGCACTCGGCCTTATGCGCCTTTTTCATCAGCGTCACGCGCTGTTGGAGCCGTGTGATCGACTCTTCCTGGCTCGCAAGGACGGTCTGCACCTCCATTGGCATCAACGCACCGTCAGTTCCTCCTATAGGAGATCGAAGAGGGGAGTTTGGCACCAGCGGACGCGGTGGAGAACCAGCTGGCCCCTCGAGCTGCCGAATCTTCTCGTTCAGCTCCTTGTTCTTCACTGCGAGGTCCACGGCCTGCTTGTGTAGCTTGGAGCACTTTTCCTCGGATACTTTATGCTGCTCCTTCAGGTGACGGATCCGTTCCTTGCAAACACGTAGCTCTTCCTGCAACGCCTGCTTCTTCAACGGGAAATTATCCTAGTGGAGCACAACAAATACAAAAGCGTCGGATTCTGCAGCAGCAACTATACTCCTTGACAAGACAGGAGTTTGCAAGTACCTTTGAGTTCTGGAATCCCTCAATCTCCTTCGTGAGCAGCCTCTCCGTGTGCTTCAGCAGACGATTCTCCTGTAGCAGCTCGTCGATTCGAAGTTCCCGTTCCTTCACGCGGTTCTCCAACTGCTGTAACATAAAGCACTGTCAGTTTGCTATCGATACCGTCGCTCTCAAAACCCTACTGCATCCCCCACGAATGACGCTCACCTGCGCGATAGGCTCGTCGATGTAGAACTGGTGCAACTGGCGCTGCAGCTCCGAGTTGAGCTTCCGAGCTTGCTTCAGTTTCCGCGTGAGCGCGGCAATTTGCGGGTCCTTCGGGGCTTCCCGCAGCGGACGCTCTTTCTCTCCGACCACCCCGTGTGGCGGTGGCGACGGTTGCTCGGATTCGACTCCGTCCAGGAACTCTAGTAGCAGCGCGCGGCTCGTTGGAGATCCCTCTCCGCCCGTCCTGGAAGCTCCAGAAATCTCCAACTCGCCACTTTGGGGGCCATCGGTAGAGATCTCTTCAGTGTCAACTTCTAACCCGCTGACTCCTTCTGTTAAACTGCTTTTTGCCTCTTGTTCTACGTCAACGTCATCGCCATCACTGGCGTCGACATTGCCAGGGATATGACCACTGCCACTGCCGCCGGCTTCTTCGTTTGCTTCGTTGCGTTCCGTCAACGGTGCTTCGCCTCGATCACCTTCCACCGGTTCGACAGCTTCAGACTCCCCACTTCCAGTCTACGATGCGTTCCGCAAGAGACGCAGCGAGGCACACATAATAAGCCACCAGGAAGGACACCAAGCCTGTGAAGACGAGGACATGACACCAAGAGCAAGACCAATCGCGCTGTGCATACCGGGTACTCGGCCTCACCGCCGTCCTCGTGCTCCAGGTCATCCTCATACTCGTCTTCCGCGTCCGTGTGCTGCATTTCTCGCCTGGCTGGTCGATAAGAATAGGGTGGAGAGGTCCACGGCCAAGCCACGCCCCGTGAAAGGCCGGACAGGCGTCCTTGAAGCAAGTGTAGCCATTTGACCTCTCGCGCACCAGCCTCCAAGGCCCGATATCTGCACCCAAGCGGCGTGTGTATCCGATTTTACAGGGAGGTACGGCGCCGTGAGCCAGTACCGGGTTTTCATCGCATATAAGAGACACCACCTTGTGTGCTTGGGTTCAGCGAAACCAACGCGTGAGATCCCACCTTGTTTCAAGCCATCAGACTCTGCTTCAGACGCTTTAGCCAAAGGGCGAGGACGCGTGGCCTCGCTTACATCCCCCCGGACAGGATAGACACACTCGAGGGGGAATCGTCGTCCGACCAGACGCCCTGTGTTCGAGCCAAAGGAAACTGGCGCTTTGATGCGGAATCTGCCGCGAATCCAGACCAGGGCCCTGTCTGCAAGCGGGGTTGCGAGTCGTCCTCTCGTTCACTTCGAATTTGTATGCGTCAGCAGTCAGGGTTGTGGGTTCCGTTGTCGCTCGCCCTTCTTGATACTTTGGAGCATGTATGTGCGTTGTAGGACACGTACTACGGTGTTGGTGACGTGGCTACTCGGCCGCCAACTTCAGAAGCTAAAAGCAAAGGAAGCAGGCGAGCGAGGCGCCGGCGACCCCAATCTTCCGGACGACGGAGCTGCGCGTAGGCGCGGACGGAGGCGAGGGCGAGGCAAACATGATGCAGGCGTCGAGCGGATCCTTCGACATGTACGATCTGGAGGGTGGGAGTGGCCTGGACTCCAAACGTGGGCTCTACAACCCGGCCAAGGGCCACCAGGCCGTCGTCCGTCGGCTGCGTGACAACAAGGCCGTCCGGGTACGTTGTGCTCACTCGTATCCTGTACACCAGGCACTGCGCCGCTTGCAGAAAGGGTGGCATGAACTCTGTGCTGACGGTAATGTGTGCATGCCGGTGTCCTGGCGAGTAGGTGGCCTGCAGTGTCGGCATTTGGTACCTCTTCTCGACCTCGGCCACCTTCACGAACAAGGTGCTCATCAAGGACTACCACGTATCGGCCGAGATGCTCACTATGTGCCACCTCTTCGTCAACATCGTCTGCGACTGTAAGTTCGTCTCCGAGTGTCCTGTTAGTGTCACGGACGTATTGAATTGCCGCGGACGCCGCTCACGTACTAACGTGAGTCTCTCTCTCTCTATCTGTGCCAGTCGTCGTTTTGACCTTCCCGAGCTCGCCGACCAATGCTGGAGCATGGCGCATGCAGTCCGTTCGGATGAGGAAGTACGTCGCGCGAGCTCTCTGTCTGCGTCCTTCCGCTATTATGATTCTAGTTCTTCCAGTTCACTCACCTTCTGCGCTTGTGTGTTGCTTCCCTCGTGCAGCATCATATGGATCGCGCCGCTGAGTCTCTTCGCCGTGGTAGCCAAGGTGCTCACGTACTGGAGCTACAATGCTGTGCCGGTCTCCATCACGCAAACCTGCAAGGCCTCGCAGCCCTTCTTCAACGTAGCGCTGGCTTACATCGCCTACCGCTCGCGCTTCTCGCTGGCCACGTACATGTCCCTCGCGCCCATCGTCTTCGGCGTCATCATGGCTTCCGTCTCGGAAATGGGCATGAACGTACGTCTGAGGTCTCTCCGGTCTGCGCTCACGTCAAGAATCACTGAGGCGTGTGGTCTCACGTATCTTGCTGTGCGTTTGCTTCTTCATTGAGCAGGATCTAGCTTTCTCCGGCACGATTTTCGCGGTGACATCGGCGCTCATGGGCGTCATGCAAAGCATGTACGCCAAGTATCTGTTGCGCCGCCGGATCGTCGTCGACACGGTCAACGTACGTCTCCGTCATCTCTCCGCTTGAGTCCCTGGGAGGTCTGACTCCTTTAGCTTGGTGCGCTGGGCTGACGACCGTCTTCCTGTGGTCTTTATTGTGCCTTCTGTGGCGTTTCCAACCCCACAGCTCCACTTCTACAGCGCGTTCCTGTCCTTTGCCATCAACGCGCCTTACGTGCTCATGAACGCGCGTACACACCAGGCCAACTTCGTCGCAAGGCATGCATCCCACACATAATGGAGGTCTTCCTCGTGGAACTCGTCACTAACGGATTGTCCTGGCACATTCTTTGCGTGTGGGAATGTTCACCTCTATCCGAGCAGCTTCCCGTTCGGCAAGGTGCTCATGTGCAGTCTGATGCACTTCGTGGGCAGCTTCTGCTCGTCCTGGGTGCTGGGCGAGGTCTCGGAGCTCACTTTCTCCATCATGAGCACCATGAAGCGTGTGGTCATCATCCTCAGCGCCGTCCTGTACTTTGGCAACCCTGTCACGGTGCAATCCGTGCTCGGCATGGCTCTGGCGGTACGAAGCGCGTTGTTGTCATGTTCATGACCCCTCCATGCAGCCGACTAACCTCCCAACGACGCGATCACTAACGCCGGTGCTTGTTGTGGTCTTCAGATTGGCGGTGTGGGCTCCTACCAGCTCATCAAAGCGACGGAGAAGCGTGTGGAGCGACTGCCGCTGCCGCTCACGGTCAAATCGTCCGAGTAACGCAAAAGCCCGTGCGTCCACCGGTTTGCGAAGTAGACATCCATCCAGCAGCCCACTCGTCACGCTCAGCTCGTCCTGCTCTCCTGCTTTGCATACACTAGACGACATACTATAGAGGCGAAGGGAAGACGATGGAGGACATGATGGGAAGGACGACAAGTACGACCCCTTTCGCGGCCATCTTATCACCGCAGCTATCGAGTCGCTCTCGTGCTATGCGGCTACAGGAACAACGCGGAGACTGGCGCTTAGGTTGAGGGGCGAGCGAGAAAGCGAAATACACAAGCCGTTGTTCAAATATTAAAGCGGACGGCGAGCGGAGGCCTCGCCCGCCGCGAGTCTCCTCTCCGAATCCAACACGCAAAGCAACCAACGGACGACGCGAACCAGCACGCGGAGCTTCAGCCCAGGAGCTTCTTCCAGCCAAGCCAAGCCACGCCACTGCATTGCTCCGGCTGGCGGCACTTTAAGCTCAGCAGAGTGCTTTGCCGTCCCCCACCAGCGTGGGAGCTCAGAGCAAAGGCTCCGCTTGCTCGTGCTGCTTGGCTCGCTTCTGGTCCGCAGAGCCAGCGAGCTCATACGTCCACGCTGCGCTGGTTGATGGAAAGCTGGTCGGACGAGGAGCCGGAAGCGGGGGCCGTGCCTCCTGCCGCTGCGGCGCCCGAAGCCTGGCCCGCGGCCGCAGTGTCGTTGCCAGAAGGCGACAGGTTGGGCAGCGCATTGCCCGACGCAGTGGCACCACCAGTGCCCGCCGCTGCCGCGTTCTGCTGCAGCGACTGCATGCGCTGCTGGTACTGCTGCAGCATTTGCTGCTGCACCTGCGGGTTGGGCCACTGCACGCCGCCGGCCGAGCCTGTCTGCGCCTGCTGCTGGATGAGCTGCTGCAGCATGGCGGCCTGCTGCTGCTGCAGTTGCTGCTGGTACACCATCTGCGGGTCCACGGGGCCCTGCAGAGGAAAGCATTGGCACAATGCACAGGTCAGCAAGGGCGAGGAGAAGACGCTACTGCAGACACACAAGACTGGCGTCGGAAGCAGCCAAGCGCTACCTTCTTGGCGGGCTTGATGTCGTCGCGCGGCACAATGTCGATGAGGAAGTCGAAGACGTCCGTCTTGGTGATGGCCATGGCGATGTCGTTGCGCTGCAGCGTGCGACGCTTGTTCTCCTCCGTGTGGATCCACGCGCGCAGACTCAGCTCCAGGATGAACATCTCGCACGCCTTGGCGAACAGCACGGGCGCCTCCGCGCTGATCATCTGCACAGCGCAAACGCACCACAACCCACCACACACCGTCGGTGTCTTCCCTTCTCTCGCTGTCCCCCTCGGAACCGCGTTTCCACCCCGTTTCGCTCACAGATAGCAAAACAAGCCGCCACGTACGCGCACGTCCTCGTCCGTCTTCATGATCTTCTTGATGCGCGCGAGCGGGAGCTGGTGCGTCTTGAAGTCGAAGGCGTTGGGGTCAATCTGCGAGATCTCCTGGATCTGGTTCTGCCAGAACGCGTGCAGCTGCAGTTGCTGCTGCTGCATCTGCGCGCGCTGGTTCTGCAGCTGCATCTGCATCTGCAGGTTCGTGTTGGTGCCCGTCGCGTCCTCGCCCGACATGGTGCCTTACGTTCTGCTCCGGTCGAAACGCCGCCACACCCACCCACGTGGCAGCACAGCGCACGAGCGGCACATACACAGAGGCACACACAGACGCCGGTCAGCACGGAGCCACAGCCAGCACCTTCCCGCCACGTCGCCGCGCCCCGCCGCCACGCAGAGGGCGGCATGCGGGCCGCGGCATGCACCGCGCGGCACCAATTGGTGGAAAAGCCGCGCGCTGCTGCATTCTCATTGGGCGCACCTCGAGTCCACGCCGCTGATTGCCGCGCTTGCTTCACACTCGTCGCTGGTTGGTCGGTTTTGAGCCAGAGAAACCGAGCGGCGGGAGCGGAGAAGGGAAGGATGGCGAAGGCCTTCTTCTTCGGTTCGGAGTAAAACCTCGAGGTCTGCGCGGGAAATTTGAACAGAGATGAGGTTTTACAGCGTAAAACCTCGAAAACGCGACAATGGTAGAGGGGTCGGGTTGCGTACCTAAGAACCAGTCCATCCGAGCCAAACACACTCGGTGCACCCGTCTTCAGAGGTATACACTTGATACTTACTACCACGTGCCCGCCTAAAACACCTCGTCGTAACTGTAAAGTAGATACTTACTCAAACGAACCCATTGAGTAGATTCATTGGCCAATCACAGGGGCCGGGCATTCTTTCGTCCGAGTGGCATGCGCGTTGGGCTCCAGCGCAGGGCTTCGGCGCAGGATGAAGCCCAAGCGCGCGGCGACTGGACGCATGGACGAGTGAGTAGGGAGATGCACAGTAGATGCAGACGCTTCGGCCAGCTTGACTAGGCGCTCTGGTCCTTTGGCTGGGAGCGAGTCCGGTGAATGAAGCGGCCTTGGCACGGAGATCAAACGCTTCCCATTGGCCAATTTCCACCTCTTCAAGTCTAAATGGGTTCGCCGCAGAATCTATCTATATTTCGCTGGTCAAAATGGCTACACCACAGTGAAGCACGCTAACTCCACTTCAGAGCGGCTAGGCTGTCGTTTCCTCCGCACAGAGACAAAATGGAGCACAGCGCGTGGCATTGGCAGGAGCGCTTCGCGCCTGTGGACGTGGAGGCCACATGCCGGCGTCAACTCTTCAAAGTGTGTCAATGGCTGCAGTCGGTCGCCTGAAGGGGTCCCTCGTACTCCCCTAGCACTGCAAAGCTGAGCTAACTACTCCTGCTTGGCCTTGCATTCGCTAGGTCCAGAAATCGTTGTCGCACTGCCAGTGGCTAAAGTGCAAGGCCAAAGAGGCCAAAGCGGCCCAACTACAGGACGAGCACGCTTCGCAAGGTGGCGAGGACAAGCAAGCTGAGAGCGAGAAGGCCTTCCGTCGCTGGTTGCAACAGAAGAAAGCGCTTTCCACCCGCAATGGCAAGCGGCAGCAGAAGAGCCGCTCGTCCAGCCACAACGACCAAGTCACGCAGGTGCGCAGTGCCCTTTGAGCTGGCAGAACAACGAGCATTGGAAGCGAACGGATTGACTGACACTTTCACAACGTATCCTGGCGCTGTGGGACGACACACTAGCACTGGGCCAAGCCGCCTTCGTTGCACGTGAACCCGAAGACCAAGAGCAGCAGCAATCGCAAGGCAGAACACGCCTCGTTTTCCTTATCCAAAGCCAACAGCACTCCATCGCTGCATCAACAACGCCCGGACAAAGGAGCACAAGCGTACACAGCGTGGTTAGCACGGGTGCACTTGGAGGACCGCGTGAAACGATCCCAGCGCCGCAAAGAGTGTGCCAGACTGGAACAGCAGACTCGTGAGGCCCACAAGGCCACGTGGCGCAAGAAACTCGAGGTCTGTGCCTACTCCACTTCCGCTCCTCGCAGCACACCCATGCGCATCTAGATGCGCGTTCTGCAGATACGAGAGCAAGCAAATGTATTCGCTTTCCGTGCATCATGCATGACCTATAGCCATCCTAGAGAGCGAAGCAGACCTTCATCTCCGTCGCACAGTACGCCTTTCCCGCTAGATGTCAGTCTCCTCGAGGTCGTGGACGACTGTTTCGCCCAGTTTGGGCGCATTCGCACTATGGGCATCCCCTCCAGTGTCGGGAGCAGGACTTCTCGCCTCGGCGGTCTTGGTCGCGGCGGGAGAAACGTGGATGGCTGTGTGCTTCTCCACGTTGGCGCTGCCGCCCATAATGCGCCGGAGGTCCTTGCTCATGAACTCGCTGGCCGTCTCGCCGTGCAGATCTGTGTCCTCACAGAAACAGAGTAGAATGGTGTCGATTGCAGCGTCGTAGACGTTCACGAAGGAGGAGGACACCAGCCACGCCAACACACAAGCTACTAGCACGGGCGCTAGAGTGGACGTCACGGGTTCACCGCCTAGCAGCGCCATTTGGTCCGCCGAGAGTGAAAGCGAAGAAGACGAAGACAGCGCTGCGAAGACGATGGCTCCCACCGAAAGCGTGACTGTGAGCTTCACGAGGAAGAGCAGGAAGAAGCTGATGGAATTGACGACCGCCACGCGCGCCATGTTCTTGAAAATGAGCTTGAAGGACCGCGCCGAAGCCGCACAGAACGAGCTGCCTTTCATGGCGATCACGATGTAGGCGTTCTTGGAGAGGAACTTGAGGCACTTTTCAAAGCACCAGAGGCAGCACTTGATCGCCATCAGCGCCACGCGCACGACGCGGTTGGCTTTCTGGAGCTCTTTCGTACTGCCACAGGAGAAACAGCGAGAAGAGTGAGCCCAAACAGAATGAGTTCCTACTCCGCACTCGATGACACAAAACGCTGCATGTAAAGAACCTAAAGACAGCCACTCCGGAACTCACTTGCGGTCGAGATACTCGAGCATGATGCGCACGAACTGCACGAAGGCGATGATGAAAGAGCCGAAGCAGAGCGAGCCGATGCTGAAGCGCAGCATGTAGCCCAACGCGCGCGCGACGGGGAAGCGCGCCTCCAGCTTGCGCTTGCCGCTTCCTGCTTCAGGCGGTGTCCAGTAGAACTGCGCGACGCTACCGGCGATGACGCTCACCGAGATGGCTTGCAGTAGTTGGTTGGTCCAGAGGAACCCAAAGAGATGAAACGCCAGCAGAACCTGCTGCGTCGTCTTCGCGGGTAGTGTCGCCGTGGCGTCCGCAGCAGACGTGATGTTGAAAGCTGCAGCAGATTCCTGTGCGGCCGCCGTGAGGTCATCTGAGCTAAGCAGGTAAGCTGCCACGGCCATGCTGTAGACTACGAGTCCCACAAAGAAGGCCGTGGGCACTGCGGGCCAAAGCAGAAGCATTGGCAGTCGCTGGATGGCCTTGGAGCTCTCTCGGATGATGGCGATGGCGATCCGCAGGCGCTGTCGCATGGCGAACAGCAACAGGAAGGTCACACCTGTAGCCACCCAGCCCAGATAGGCGGCTACTTCGAACTGCACCTTGGTGGTCTCGTCGCTGGACGCCGCCAACGCACTGGTGTCCACGCTTGTGGCATTCAGGAACTCAAACGCGCCACCAAGCTGGTCGGAAGTGATGAGCTCGGAGCGCACAGAGCAAAAGAGGCTCAGCAGCACCAAGCCCACCAGCACGAGCGCGCAGGTAAGCCAAACCACCAGACCAGCGAAGAACTGTAGTATCAGAAGCCACACGACGCCCATGAACAGAGCACCACCACCACCAACGAGCAGCACCACCGCTCGCGCCGAGTACATGTCGCTCAAGAAGCGACCGAGAACTTGCAAGTGGCCCTGGAGTTGGTCCAGAAGCGGACTCGTCCCGGCGGTGGCCTCCACGACCCACACATCCTTACGCACGCGCTTCGTGTGGCATACGACAGTGCATTCCCCGGCCTCGTAGAGTGTGGAAGTGCAGCTTGGGTCCGCTCCCTCAGGATTCACGCACACCTCATCCGTGATCGTTTCGTTGGTCGAGTCCACGGGCAGACAGCGGAAGAACGCCTCCGCTGTGTCCTGCGCGGCCACCCAGCAGGTCTCATTGCCGTACGTGCAGGTCTCTGCGCCAGCCATGGGACAGCTATCCACGCACACGCCGAAGAACTCTGCATCCGCAACTGCCACTCCGTTGGCTACGGCGGCCAGAAGGTCCTCATTGAGTCGCGGGTACGTCGTGAACCGCCGATCAGCAAAGTCACCTTCGCCGCAAAGACTGCCGTTGTAGTCTCGCCCGTATACCAGACTGGTGATGTCACGGACAGGCATGATAAATGTAAGTCAAGCGAACTGAGAGCAAGTTTCATGAAGCACGTGGGTCTTACCGGAGAGGCTTGCCCGTTTTGAGCGCGAGGAAGGCCACGATGATCTGAAGAGCGACAACGGCAGCGTTAGAACTAGTTCCGGCGACAATCACATGCATGGAAGCATAGCGACAGCTATCTGTGCGCTCGATTCTCACCATGCCGATCCAGTAGACAGCAAATAGGAGACAGCAGAAGACATCTCGGCATCTACCACCAGGTCAAGTTCAAGGAGCATGGCCACCATCAAGTAGGTTGTCGGGTACTCGATAAAGCAACCAGACAAACGCTGAGGAGTGGCATGGACGCACTTGCGCTTCTCGCTCGGAACGAGCCCGCTTCGGGATGCTGCGCTATCACCCTCTTGCTCCGCCACCACTTCGGGGCTTTTACAGCAACTGACCATGCTGTGGCAGTATTTCCACGTCCCTCAGCAGTACACAGCCACCTCCGTGCTTGGCTTTCCAGCTCTGTGTCCAACCGCGGTCTGCAGTTGATCCCCCAGTGCGTGGTGTGCAGCAAGTCCTCGCTAATGTTGTTGGTCCTCGCTATTGATAAAGCGCCAGTCGAAAACGAAGAAACTGCCCACGAGTAGAAATACACGCCCAAGCTCATGCTTTTGCTCCACTGGACTGAGTGCGCGTGTCTTCCACGGAACTCCAGACGTCACGAAGCAAATGGTGAACGAGGCGGAAGCGAACGACCACGTACCGCTTGCCTTTCTGTTGGGAGCCCGAGCGAAGAACTACTTCCGGCAGCCTGGGACTACCAACTCTCGCCGATCCACCGACAAGGTAAACGTGTACACAGCTTCGTTCCCCCTGCTACTGTCCCTTCTCGCAGTCGATACAACTGAAGATGGGACTCACCAATTGTGATGGCACCGTCTCAAGCCCAAGGAGGTCTTCTCCTCCTTCATCCCTCCGCGAAAACGAGAGGAGAAAGCGCGACGCGTGCTGCGGTGCGTGCTGGAGCAGTCGGCCCCGCGTGACATTGACGACCCTCCTCTATTGGAGAGCGTCTTCACCCCCACACGTGCCAAGCCCAGCCGAGCAGCAGTTCTCAAAGCGCTTGCAGAGGCTAGTACACCCCCGTTCTCGGAACAAGAGGGCTCCTCCCAGCCCACACACGAGGCTGACTACTTCCAACTGACGCTCGAAGTCGATCCAAGCCGAGGAGAGCGTAGTCCTGGTTGCAATCGGGGTCTACCCCGACTGGTGAACAACGCCCTTGAACTCCAAGAGCAGCGTGGCGTCAGCTTTCATGGCTATGAGCAGAACGGCCGTGCTTTCTTAGACGTTTCTGGTGCTGCCGCTCATATCCCCCGAACCACGACTAGACAGCTCCGGGAGCTGAAGTTGCGTGTTATGAAGGCCAAGCAGCCACTGGAATACCAGCGCACGCAAGAGATGCTTACGTTCTTGCAGGAGCAACAGATTCACACTCGCACTGCGCTGCGCTATCAAAAACAGCGGCTTGAAGCGGAGAAACTGGCGGGTGTAGCTGCATCCAAGCAAACCGGGAAGCCGCCAGCAGTGCCCATGCGAGAATTCACACTTGCCAATGCACTGGACGACGGCAAACTGAGCGAAAAGGACGATGACAGTAGCGACTGGGACTCAACTGTACAGGAGCGTCCTGCCAGTGGCCACTCGGCGAAATTCCCCATCGTGAAGCCGCTGGTCATCCCCATTCCGACGGCGACGAGCTCCACTTCGGCTGCTCTTGCGGACGCCATCGCATCCACGGCAGCAAGAGAGGAGCGCAAGCTTGAGCTTCAATCGCTGCGTAAACGCATCAGTCAGCAGAAATCAGTCGCTTACGAGGCCAGACAGCAGTGCCAGGAGGTGAATCGACAGCAGAAGCGACTCACGGGACGCTCAAACGCGCGACGGCCGAGCTTCTTGGCCACACTACAGCTCGATCCGCGCTCACTGCCACCGTCTTCCCCCATCAAGACAGCAGATTCACGAATTGAAGGAGCTCCCACCAGCGAAAACGCGTCAGTGTCGCCATTGGAGCTCACAACTAGCAGCAAACCCAGTGTCCAGATCGCACGGTTTGCGGACTCTGAGGGCCAGCAAGTGCGCAGTCGCCTGCGCGCCCGACAGCGAGAGAGCTTCATCAGCTCGGCTGCCAATGGTCTGTTCCTTGGAGGTGGCTTTATCGCCAAGAAAGGCTCAAAGCGGAAATCCAAGCACAAACGCGTGGACCGGGACACCAGCACTTCCACCGACGCTGCGAATGCCCCAGAGTCGCTGAAGGCGACGCTGGACACACATGCTGCATCCATTCTGTCAGCGGAGCAAGCGAACGAGCTTGCGCTTCGTCGCCGGGCTGCAAGCGCCGGGCGGAGACGCCACCGGGGCCGTCGGCCAGAAGACGCGTCGGGCGGTGAAGGGACAAGCCAACAGTAGCCTTTGTTGAGCCTCACGCATCGCAATCTATCTCTCGCTCGAGGCTTCACAGAACCTTCTTCTCTGGTGGTGGCACTGCTAAGGGCAAGACTGGCGTGGACTTGTCGTGGAGCGAACGACAACGAACTGCCGTGCCGTAGCAAATGACGGAGCAGTGCATGCCGAAGACCAGGCGGTTCATGGTCGTGTTGGAGTCGAAGCGCACGTTGATAACGGCCGTGGCTCCTTGTGCTTTGGCCGCATACTGCACGCGGTGCACGGCCTCGGCCACTGTCTCGTTCATGAGCGACGTGTACGAGGCGGCCTCACCGCCCAGCAGCCCCGCGAGCGCCACGTACATGTCGCTCACCACTGACTTGGATCGCACCGCCACGGCTGACACCATGCCGAACTCCTCCAGCACCTCGCGGCCGTTGATGTGGTCGCCTACAACATCCAAATCCAAGTCAAGCGCATGCAGTCATTAGCCACACACACTGTATAGGAGGACCAGGAGCAACGCCTCCGTTCTGAGCGCTGGCCATCAACAGCAGCAACTCGTGCGCTCTGGCGCTACGTACGCGTGGTGAAGTAGAGAGAGCGCGCCTCCGCCTCCGCCTCGCTCTCGTCTTGTTCTGTCACGAAGCCGAAGTAGCTGCGTGTCTGTAGATCTGGTCGCAGCATGCGCGCCGTGCGCTTCGCCAATCGCAGCGCCAGCATCTCCACTCTCCACGCTTTCGTTCAGACTGAAGCAACTTCGCTTCGGTCCAGAATGACCCATTTCTGTTAAAGCATGTCATAACTGCATCGATCGCTATCTACGTTTCAGTATGCACTCGAGCCACTCAAAGGTTAATTAGAGTGCAATAGCATCTGAAAGTGGACTTCTCGATGTCGCCCAGTCTCCCGTTCATCGTCGCGGACTGCGGTGACGTCTCCGCCTTCTGCCCTTGGAAGATGATGGCGTTCGACGACGCGGCTCCGGTGATACTGGCGTGTAGCTCCTGTAGACGCTCGAGTCTTGAACAGTGTCCTCATCCGTCTCCCAAGGAGAGAACGTGGCCTTTTCTTCCACATGTTGGTCCTCGTCCTCGTCCTCGCTGTCGGCGATCGGCGTCATGAGCGCCACCGTCTCCACCCCGCTGTCCGGATCCACGCTATCCCACTCGTTCTCCTCTTCCTCGAACCGCTCGTGCTCCTCGGCTTCTTGCACTTCCGCCTTCACACGCTCTCGGGCCATCCGTAGCTCCTCACGATACCGCCGCTGCCGTCGCTCCTCGAACCATCTCTTGCGCCGATTCATGTTGTGAACCCGGAGCGCGATGCAGCCGCCTAAGAACGCGATCGCCAGCACCAGCAACGAGAGCTCCCACGACATGAGCGTCGTACCTCGCGAAGCTTCAGACCTTCCAACTGCCTCGAGCTTCGGAGAGACGAAAGAGCCATCCACTCTGTCTCCAATCTCCGTCACGCCAGCCTTGAGCACGAGTACGTCGAGATCTGGTACTTGAACATGTTGCTCGTGCGGTGATAGAACAGCGGGTTCCACGAGCCCTGGAACGTCTGCGTCGTCTTCCACCAAAGACGCGGGGGCTTCCTGACGAACGGGGATCACGTTTTCCGTCTCTGGTTTGATGCTCGCTGTCATCGGCTCGCGTGGTTTAGAAGATTCTGGACCCCCCGAGGGCTTCAAGGGCTCGGAATCCAGTGGAAGTTGTGACGGTTCTGGACTCTGCGACGTGGTCGAGGATTCCGAGTCTAACGACGCCCCGGAGGATTGCGAGACGATGGAAAACGCTGCAGTTGCTGGTTCCTCCGAGACGTCGGAGCCTTGTGAAGACTTCGGATCATGTAAACCCTCCGAGAGTTCTGCTTCCTGCGAGGCTTGCGTACCCCGCGCGACGTCATCCTCCTCGAGGATCTGAATCCCCACCGTCTCCTTTAGTTGCGCGTGGATCACCTCGCGCTCCTGCTCCACCATCTCGTACGTTATGCGCAGAACGTAGCGACGCAATTCGTGCATCTCCTGGGCGATCAGGTCTTTGTGTCGCTCACGATCGAGCCGCATCCGATCCAAGTGGCGCTTCACCTCGTCGAACACCTTCTGCGAATGCTCCTCGATCTCCGAGGCCGCGGATCGGAAGCCCTGCAGCTCGCGCTGAAGTGCGCCCAGCCGCTCCCTCATACGCTGCTGCTCGGTTCTCGACAGGTTGAACGACGCCCCCTTCGAGAACAAACCCAGGAGAGCCAGGAGCTCTTCGACACAGAAGCCGCTTACACCCACCACACAGCTCACCAAGACGACCAGGCCCCAACGCGACGGGAAGACGCCGCCGTCCGCCACTTGAGCCCCTTCTTGCTCGCGCTTCTGATGGACAGCGTGGTCGTTCAAAGCCTGCTTCTGGTCGCCGTCTCTGGGATTCGTACACGTTGGTGGCTTTTGCAACGCGATGTCTCCACCCAGGCCTTTCTCACCTTCCGAGCGGCCTTTCCTGGCAGCCCCGAGCTGTGCGAAGGCCTCGGTGGGCGTCACCACTTTCGAGGACGTCGACGGTGAGCTCTTGTGGCTTGGCGGCATGGCGTCCAACTTGTCCTGCTGGTTGGAAGACGGCATTAGATCGTCACTGCTGCCGTCCTGCTCTGTGCTCTTGGCCTTGTTGTCCAGCGTGGCCTCGTAGCACGAGCTGTGGGGTGAACTGGACCTGGAGTACGATAACACCTCCGGGAAACTGCTGGTGGAGTACACCACCGGCCGAGTTGGCCCGCCGTCTAGCTGCTGCTTGGTCCTGGCGCGCGCGGCCTTGGTGCCGTAGAAGAGGTCGTGCCAGAGCGCATCCGGGTCGGCCTCTCGCGCCGCCTTCTCCAGTAATCGGTCGGCCTGGGCGGCGTCTTCCTGGTCCCTTCGCCGTCGCACAGATAGCGACCCGTCCGCCTCCGTCTGATTCGACCGCAACGCGTCACGACGCCACCGCTCCGGCGTCTGCAGCGGCCTCGAAGACTGGTAGCGCCACGTCGAGGGCGTCTTCTGTGCATGCGCATGGCTCGTAGCGGTAGTGTCTGGCGCGGCAATGCCCGACATGTCCAACGTCGTCGTCGGCCGAGTGGGTGGGAAGGCGGCGCTCGATGGCGCCGAGTCTGAAGGCCGCACAGGCGAGTAGAAGTCGCCCGCGGCGTTCAGCTTCCGCCCCGTAGTGCGCAGGCCGCTGCTGCTCATCGTCTGGCTGCTGCTGCTACTGGGCGGTCGCGGTCGATGCACGGGTCGTCGCAGCGGAGGCAAGACCGCCGGCCGCGGTACACGCGAAGAAGCCGTCGCGGCCTCGTGCTGCTCGCGCTCCGTGAGCATCTGCATGAGCTCGTCCTCCTCCGGGTCGTGAAGGTCCTGCGCGGCCTTGCTGCGAGTGGGCTGGCGCCTGTTCTGCTCGCGCTTTGGCTGGAACCTCGCCGTCTTGTCGCCGGCCGCCTCTGCCTCGGGCCTCTCGGACGTCGTCATGCGCCGCACGCGCTGCTGCAGCTGTGCCAGTCGCACGCGGTCCTGCTGGAGCTGCCACTTGAGCAGGTGGTTACCAACTGCCCGCGTCTCGCGGACGTCGTGAGCGTCAGGGCCAGCGCCGCGCTGCGCCATCGCCAATATCCGCCGGTCTCGTCGCGCGGGAAGCTCTCCAAGCAGATCTCCCGCGAAAAACCGCGCGAATGTCCTTATTCATACGCGAGTAGTACTCCAGTGCCACCTTTCAATTCGAACATATGACGGTGCATTCGGATGCAATTGGGGCAGATAGGGGAGTTCGCCGTCCCCTGCGGTCCCTCAAACCAGGGAATGCGTTTGGCGCCTTTTCGAGCTCTCTGCAACGGCCACCAACCAGCAAAATGCACGAGTCGGCAGCTCCGCAACGGCCGCCGGGCGCTCCGACGTGGCTGCCCAAGCCTACACCACCTCCCTCGCTTTCAAAACTGTTCATGGCTTCATTTCTCCGGCTGGTCTCGTCCTGTCCTGGTGGGGCGGGCCAGCCCAAGCCGCTCGTTGTGTGTCCTCGTTGTGCTTTGTGCCCTATGCTACACCCGCTGATGCATGGGCCACACGCTCATCAGCAGAAGAATCCGCGCAGTGAGACGGGGAACGGGCGGAACTTCCGGGGCTCCGTGAGGGCGGGCCCTTGGTGGCGGGCACTGCCATTGCCTTCTCCCACCAAGGCCTCACTGCCTAGAAAAAATGCCGGTTCGGGTCCGCGGCCTCCAACTCGTGCTCTCCACTCGCGCTGTCGCGCCGCTCGCCCACGTAGCACTCGGCGTACTCGTCCCGCGTCGTCACCGAGAGGATCTCCCCCATCTTCCGCTTGAACCGGTCGCAATACGCCGTGGGCGGGATGGCCGACAGGCCGTCCGGGTCCTTGGCCAGCATCTTCGTTTTGGCGAACCGCTCCAGCTTTTTGTCCATGTTCCACGTCTGCAGGATGTCGATAAGTCCGAAGTAGTAGATGGACGGCCCCACGACCGTATTGGCGCGACGCGTGCCAGTCGCGAGGTGGGACACCGTGGCTTGCTGTTTGCCCTGCAGCGCCGGGTTGCCCTGCATGGCGGGCGCATTGGAGCGTCGCCGCATGCCTTCGGGTTCCTTGGGCGGCAGAGACATCTCCTCCTCCTCCATGTCCGGATTCACCATGTACTCCACGTTGTGGATGCCTAGCAGCAGCGAGTAGTCCATGATGCCGAGACGCGACAAGAAGTTGGCGTCCTTGACCAACTGGTCGTACAGCTCGTCGGCCACCTTGGGGTCCAGCCGCACTTTGGCCGTCAGGTCGTTGTCCTTGAGGATCACATTGGGCTCGTGGCGACCCACGCGAGCACGGCAGTTCTCGGCGTCCGTGGAGCCGAACACGTACTTGGCGTTGCAGTGCCGACACGTGACGCGCTTGCCCTTGGACGGGTGTTTGGCGCTTCGGTTCACCCACGAGCCCTTGATGTCGTACCGCCGGTGGATCACCTTCTCCGTGCTGAAGAGGTTGGCCATGACAACAAAGTTGAACGTGTTGCCGTACAGCCGGATGGCGTGACATCCGTAGAACCGCGTGAGCAGGCTGTCAGGGTTCGTGAGCAGGAAGGATGCGTACTCGGCCGCCACGGAGCGCAGGAAGGCCGACTCCTCGTCGCTCATACTCTTCACGATCAGCTGCTGGTCGTGCGAGAAGAACATGAACGCACCGCTGGCGCCTTCGCTCAGCCGTTCCTTGGTCGTGCGGCTCAGGCTCTCGATGTACTGGTTCGTGTCGATGCCAAAGTGCTCCCGGATTGTCTGGAATGTATGCGGACAGTAGTCAATAAATAGCGTCCCCTTGCCGAGGGCAGCCTTCGGGCGCGTGCGGATCATGTACTCGTCCACGCCGAGCGAGCCACGGTTGTCTTCCGTGCCCTGCGGCTGCAAGTACAGCTCCTGCTGGTTGGCTCCGGGCGGCAAGTGCTGCGTGTCGCGCACGGCCTGGATGATTCCTGTCGTGGTGTAGTACAGCACCTCGCAACGCAGCGCCAGGTTCACCTGCGGGCTCAGGTCCACGTCCACATCGACGTCCGCCTTCTTTTGGCTGTCTCCCTTCTTCAGGCTGTTCAGCACCACATTAAGAGCGAGCACTTAGCTCCGGAAACCTAGCGTAGAGGCGCCTTAGACCAGGGAAGAACGTACTTGTCGTGGAAGTCGTTCATCTGGAACCACACCACAAAGTCGAAGTAGCCCTTGCACGTGATCATGAAGCTCATCATCTGCACGACCCAGCTTGAGCGGTTGTCACCCTGCACCAGGAACGGCACGTAAATGCAGAACGTGATGCCCCAATAGATGATAATGGCGATCACGTAGCTATCGGTTGGGACCCACAAGAGCGGCATCAACAACAGCAAAGTGAGGTGAGAAACGCTGTTCCGCATTGCCAAACCAGCCGACGAATTGCAGGATCTAAGCACGTACATGGTGACGGAGTGCAGCACACGCAGACGCATGCGCAGTGTCTCGGAAAGTCCCGAGTTGAGACGCTTGTACGCCCAGTAGATGACCCTGCAGATCGCCAAACACAGAGTTGGGCACACAAAGTCAGCACCCAGTGTCTACAACATTGCAGCCCATTGCCCATAGCGAAGGGACAAGGACGTACGTGATGGCGTAGACCCAGTAGCAAATCAACCAAATGTAGAAAAGCAGCCATGATCTGGAAGACGCGGGGCACGAGCAAAAGTGACAGCCTCAAGCGTTAGACACCGCGACCAGAGCGTCCCGCTCAAGTGTGCCACTCCGATCCCAACGTACTGGAAGTTCAGGTCCCAGAGGTTGCCTGTGTCGTCGGTGGCACTCGCGGCCGAGTCATCGCTGGCCAGTTTGCTCTTGCTCGCCGTCCAGCAGTAGCCAAACTCCGACTCGCCCGCAAAGTCCGGGATAGACACGAGGATGATACACGTTACCAGGGCTATCCTCACGCCAGAACACAAACGAAGGCAGCCAAGCCGTGAGTACAGTCGCAAAGAGTGTAGGAACGAACCCACCCAATGAGGACGGCGGCTTACCGGTAGCCCACACAAAGACGTGGTAGCGGCGCACGTTGGTCTTGTAGTCTGTGAAGGGGCTCTGCAGCGACGACAGCATGTCTATGGCCATGACGAAGAACCAGCTCTCGGAGCTCCAGAGGAAGAACTGCGTGAGCGCCGCCGTGGTCGTGCACGAGGTGCCCGTGAGCGGCTCGGTGCACTCGCCCTTGCTGCACTTGTAGAGCTCCGTAATAAGTAGCACCGACACGAGGCAGATATCGCAGAGGCTGCGGAAGAAGATGATGGGGTTCGGGTGCTTTCGCCAGCTCGGGCGCGTGAGGAACGTGTAAGCCACAGCGCAGCAGCACAGCAGTGTGATGACGCTGCCGCACACGAGCCCCACGGACGCGTTGGCTGTGTTGTCCGCGAAGACGATAGTGACAGCGGCGCCGCAGATAAGCATGAGGAACATGAAGGCCTGGATCTTGTAGTTGTTGGCCCAGTGGATCGAGTTCTCCACCTTGATCTTGGCGTGGAACCAGCCGATGCCCTCGTTGGGGCCGCCCTGGATCTTGTCCGTCACGTAGCTGCCGTTGTCGAAGCTGTCGTCCGAGCTTTCGTCCACGGCAAGCATGGGCTTGGCGTCCCCGGAAGGAGGCGCAGGCGTCTTCTTCGTCTCAATCGGCGTGTGCATCGAGCGGTAGTTGTTGCTGCTTCCACGAAGAGCCACGGCAGGTCAGAGATCAGCACGCCGCACGCAGTCCACCACAGCAAAGACGGCCGAGAACCACAAGCACACCACACCGCAAGCAGTACGCACCCTCCTTCACCCGTGGCGTTGGTGAAACCTCCCGAGTACGGGCCGCTCTCGGCGCGCACGTACGACATATCGTTTCCGGGCGGTTGCTGCGCCCGGCCCACGTCGTAGCTGGCCTCGCGCGGGTCGTAGGTCTGTTGCTGCATGTGGGGCGGCGGCGGGGGCGGCGCGTTGGGGCGAGACTGGGTCCTGCCTCTCGCGCTGCTGGGCAAGCCGCTGAACACCGGGTGCCGCTCCGACACGCGCAGGTCGCTCATGCCGTCACTCACGCGGTCGCTCATTCGACCAGCCATGGCGATCGGCGCTGGCTCAACGGGAGAGAGACAGCGGGCGGAAGGGGCAGGCAATGCAGTACGGGCCGAGTCGCGTCAGGGCGGGGCGCCAGCTGCGCGGCGCTCGGTCTGTGCGGAGATGCTTCTCCGGGCTGGGCTCTTTGCCGCTGCGGGCTGCGGGCTGCGGGCTGCGGGAGGCGAAGCGCGGCGACCGATTTGGTCGCGTCGTTGCCGTGCTTTCTCCGCTGACGCTCTTCCGCTCGACTCTTTCGTGTGTGCCGGCTGGGCACCGAACTGAACCGACTTGGCGACAGTGAAGTAACACGATGAGAGCCAAAAGTAGCGGCAGCGTCCGAGGGTCGTCCGATACAAAATCCAAGTTCACGGTAATGTCGTCGGGAATTCCGG